>ML273089.1:602-26482 GCA_005239495.1 Nicotiana undulata
CTTTCAGTCCAATTCAACACCAACCTTCATAGCATCGTTTCCCTGAAAATTGAGCAATTATACACTAACAACGACCTCAAATTATCATTTAACAATACAAAATCTAATGAGAAAAGGCTAAAATGAGTGGTAAAATCACCACTCATCAAACACTGCCCAGGAAAACCTTCTGTGCGATCGCACAACATCCACTGCGATCGCACAAGCAAAAATCCCAGAAGCCTCCAGCACACCCTGTGCAATCGCACAGTCACACCTGCGGTCGCACAAGCCAAAACCTGCAGCCTCATTTTTTCTTCTGTGCGGTTGCATCCCTCCTTGTGCGATCGCACAAGCCAAAAATTCCAGCCCTCAAATTCTTCTCCGCGATCGCACAACTAAGGTCGCGATCGCACTGAACCCCCAAAACACCAGAAAAACAGCAGCAACCAAACACTTGAAAATAACCCGAAACCACCCCGAAACACACCCGAGGCCCTCGGGACCCCGTCCAATCACACGACTCAGTCCCATAACCTCACACGGACTTGCTCGAGGCATCAAATCACATCGAACAACGCCGAAATCACGAATCGCACTAAAATTCAACTTTATGAACTTTAAAATTTCAAACTTCCACCTCCGATGCCGAAACTTATCAAATCACGTCTGATTGACCCCAAATTTTGCACACAAGTCATATTCGACATTACGGACCTGATCCAACTTCCGAAATCGCATTCCGACCCCGATATCAAAATTTTCACTCCTGGTCGGATTTCTCAAAAACCTTCAAATTTCTATCTTTAGCCAAATGACTTCAAAATAACCTACGGACATCCGAATTCACTTTCGATCGCGCTCCCAACTCCAGAATCACCATACGAAGCTATTCCCAGACTCAGAAACCCAAACGGACATCAATATCACTGAAATGCGCCTCAAGCCAATCTTAGGAAATTTCTTCAAAAATGATGACTTCCACATTATACGCCGAAACGCTCCCGGGTTATCCAAAACCCGATCCGGACATACGCCCAAGTCCGAAATCATCATACGAACCTGCTGGAAACTTCAGATCCTAACTCCGAGGTCGTTTACTCCAAATTCCAGTCTTAGTCGATTCTTCCAACTTAAGGCTTTTGAAATGAAAATTTTCCTTCCAATTTAACTCTGAACTTCCTGAATTTCAAATCCGACCATACGTACAAGTCATAATACCTAAAATTAAGATGTTCATGACTTCCAACCGTTGAACGACGCGTTAGAGCTCAAAATGACCGGTCGGGTCGTTACAATGTCGGCCTTAACCCCATCTCTTTTGAGGTTTGAAGAATTAATTTTCTTCCCACGGGTTTAGTCAGAGGATCGGCCAAATTTATCTTTGACTTCACATAGTCAATGGAAATTATTCCATCTCTCAACAGCTATTTTCTGACATCATGTCTCAAATTCATGTGTCTACTTTTATAATTATAAGATTTATTCTTCGCAATAGATATTGTCTCTTGACAATCACAATGCGTAGATACATGAGGCAATTCGTCCTTTATTAAATGGATATTTTCTAAGAAGTTTCTTAGCCACTCAGCCTTAAAACCAGCTAACCCTAGAGCTACAAACTCTGATTGCATAGTCGATCTAGCAATGATCATGTGTTTAGCTGATTTTCACGATATTGCACCACCACCAAGGGTGAATACATAACCATTAATGAATTTTGTCTCATCTGAATCAGAGATCCAGCTTGCATCACTGTACCCTTCTAAAATAGAAGGAAATCCACTATATAGGATACCATAATTCATGGTTCCTCACAAATATTTCATTAGTCTAGCTAATGCAGACCAATGCTCGTTGTTCGGATTATGAGTATATCTACTCGGTCTACACACAACATAGGCTATATCAGGCCTTGTAAATTCATTAAATGTATCATACTCCCAATAATTTGAGCGTATTTAGACTAAGCAACTAGGTCACCATTATTCTTTTCAATAGAGAGTTAGCACTAAAAGGAGTGCTCACTGGTGGGGCAAAAATATTCAAACTTCTTAAGAAGTCTCTCAACATAATGTTTTTGTGACAACATTTAGCCATCTTCACTCCTTATAACTTTAACTCCCAATATCATATTGACTTCACCCAGATTTTTCATATCAAAATTAGTAGACAGAAATAATTTAGTACTTTGCACAATATTAAACTTGTACCAAATATAAGCATTTCATCAACATACATACATATTATCACATAATCATTGTCTACCACTTTAGTATAAATACATTTATCCACCTTAACTGAAGAAAAACCATTTCTCGATCAATAAGACTAGTTCAAATTTCTCATACCACTGCTTAGGAGCTTGTTTAAGGCCATAAAGAGATTTAACTAATTTACAAACTTTATTTTCTTGTCCAGGAATGACACAACCTTCAGGTTGAACCATATAAATTTCTTCTTCTAAATCACCATTTAGAAAAGCAGTTTTGACATCCATTTGGTGGATAAAAAGCTTACGGATTGAAGTTAAGGCAATTTAAACTCGAATAGAAGAAATTCTAGTCACTGGTGCAAATGTATCAAAATAATCTATATTTTGTTTTGAGAAAATTCTTTTGCTACTAACCGAGCTTTATATTTATCTAAAGATCCATCAGGATTAAATTTCCTTTTTGAAAATCCATTTACAACCGATAGGTTTTGCACCAAGAGGTAAATCAGTTAAAATCCATGTATTATTTTTCTTAATAGAATCAATTTCAATTTTTATTGTCTCTTTCCAATATTTAGCATCAGATGAAGATATAGCTTCAAAATAATTCGATGGTTCATTATCAACAAGAAAAGTTTGAAAATCATTCCCATAAGAAAAATATTCTTTTCTAGGCCTTTTGGTCCTTCTCAATTCCTCATTAGAGGTAATCTCATTATTTTTTTCAACATGCATATGAGAAATTTTACTAGACAATGGATAAATATATTCAAAGAACTCAGCATTCTTTGTCTCAATTATAGTATTGCAATCAAGCACATCACTTTTTAAAACAAAAAAAATCTATATGGAGCACTATGTTTAGCATATCTAATAAGTATACAATCAACAGTTTTAGAACTTATTTTCTCTTTTTAGGTTAAGGCAAAATAACTTTAGCAAGGTAGCCCCCACACATTTAAATATTTCAAGTTAGGTTTATAACCCATCCACAATTCATACGGAGTTTTCCCAGTTCTTCTACGTGATATTCTATTTTGAAAGTGACATGCAGATAATATAGCTTCACCCCACAAATTATGAGGAGCATTAGAGCTAACTAACATAGAGTTCATCATCTCTTTCAGTGTTCTATTTTTTCTTTCAGCTACTCCATTTGACTCAGATGAATAAGGCAGAGTTACTTCATGAATTATTCCATTCTTTTCACAAGAATCATTTAAAGATAGATATTCTCCACCTCTATCTGATCTAATTCTCTTGATTTTTCTACTAAGTTGATTTTCAATCTCAGTTTATAAGAAATAAAAGCATTAAATGCATCATCTTTATTTCTAAGCAAATACAACTTAGTATATCTAGAAAAATCATCAATGTAAGTCACATATATCTTTTACCGCCGCTAGTCATAGTCTGCTTCAAGTCGCCTAAATCAGTGTGAATTAAAGATAACAATTCAATTTCTCTATTTATGGAAAAACGGGTCTTTCTAGTACTTTTAGCTTCGGCACATATTTCACACTTGTTAATATTATTTGAGGCAAAACCAGATATTAATCCTAGTGACTGCATTTGTTTTATATACGCGACATTAACATGTCATAGTCTAGCATGCCACAAAGGAATTGACTCAACCATAAAAGCAGAAGAAAATGTATTTTCATATCTAGTATCGAAAATATTAAGCACAAATAAACCATGATTACAATATACATTGCCCACAAAAATATTATTTTTGGTCAATATAACATCATCATTCTCGAAAGAAACCTTCACTCTAACTTTTTCTAATAATCCCACATACCAAATTGGTTTGGATATTAGGAATGTGCAACACATCACTCAATGCTAGAGTTTTACTAGATGTGAGTTTGAGAAGAATTTTTCCTTTCCCGAGAACACGAGTTGTTCTTGAGACACCAAGATAAATAGTTTCTTCTCCTTCCTCAATTTGGGTGTAATTTTTGTCTTCACAAATGCGCCTAGTAGCACCAGAGTCTATCACCTAATCTCTCACATTGGCCACATTATTTATTTGAGAAATGACCGCAACAACTATATTATCCGCTTTAGTCAAATTTAATTTTGACTTAGCGAGACTATCATTTATCCTAGATCTTCTCTTGCATTGAGGTACATTTTTCTTGAATGTTTTAATTTTAGCATTGGATACATAACCATGTCTATTTACATACCTGTGTTTTGACACTATTGTCTGCCAAAGTTGTGGACGCAATAACGTATTTGTAACACCATGGATATCTGACAGGACAACTGGAACATTAGTAGCAGAGAAAACACCAAAATTGTTAGCACCATCAAAAAAATTCGCAGTAGTATTACTTGTCATAGTTTCTTAGATTATAGAGAAATGACACGGAAAAATAACAACAATAATACTGCAATAATATTTGTGAGCGAAAATACACGAATTTGCTTAAGTCGTGCTGGGCACTTTCCTAAGAAACTATTTCAGCAATATGAAATGTGTTCCAGAGGATTAAACAAGCTCATCTCTATTTATTAAGAGGATACATGAATCAACAAAATTAAATAATAAATCCAGCAAGTTGGAAGAGAAATAAGCAACTAATATCTTATGCCAATCAAAATATTATAGAAGAAGAAATTAGAAGGAGAATGACGTATAGGAGGGAAAGAAGATAGAAGAATTTCTTCTTTTACTAATAATTACTAATGATGAACTCTTCTTGGTTTTTGGACGATAGATGAATGATGATCTAATCATGGATATATATATGCCCAAGGAAAGCTTCTGCACAAGACAAATGTTTTACTTAGTTGTCAAATTTCCTTCATGCAAGATGCCAAAACATCTCATGCAAAATGCCACTTGGCTTAGTAAAGCCGTTTGTCACACAATCTTCTAAACCAGTGCCACATGTAAAAAGTCTTTTGACACGTTACCAACAATTATCAACACTGCTCAGTAATTCAGTGATCATCAAGATGATTCGTGGACTTGGAATGCAATTGTCGTCAATTACTCATCTTTTTATTCTCTCCTCAAAGACTCCACAAATAATTCTAATGGAAAGATTTCTATGTGTAATTTAATCAATTATAGAATTTAGTTCTATATGTGTTTACCTGAAAAATGATAATTATAATTACATTTGATTAAGTGGTTTTAAAAATATGCGATTTATCTTAGTACTAGCTATTAAGCAGTTGGTGCTAAGTGTGTTAGGACAGAATAGAGTAATAACAATTAGAAAACTGAAGAAAAGCAAACTGGAACGCCTAAGTTCGAAGGTTCGATACTGGCCTCGAGGGACCGCAGGGTCGAGGCTCAGGGCTACCGTTGGATGATCGGTGAAGCTATAACTAGCTTACAGGCTTCGGGATATGCTGTTTATGATCAATAACGAGCTATAAGTGAAGAACACTTAATAGAAAGCAATAAATATGAGTAAATGAGCTTAGTAGAGACAAATAGAGGATGTTTAAGTAATAAAGCAGAGAATGTTCTTGTGCCTTCTATTCAATATTGTGTGTTTCAAAATGACAAGGGTCCCCTTTATATAGGAGGGAGAAATCCAATATAGTACATTGACATTTATTACAAAGATTTTGATTGATTCGGCTAGTTAATCTTCGTGCCGTCCCCTATGTTGATCCCGGGCCCGTATCCTTTAGGGTCGAAATCGGACCCTGGGCCATACTTGGGATCTCATACGAACAAGCCATCATAATAAACATAAAATTGGCCTTCCCAATTTTAGTCGTACACAGACAGTCCCCGCGTTTCTTATAATGAAATGCTAAGAAACAACCCCGAAGCGAATTGGCCCTTCATGATGACGTCATACTCGTGATGCAAGCTTATTAGGCGATTTGAAACGTCCCGTCAGATCATCTTCTTAGGAACATTGATTGCACTGTCGTTTCATTTTTTTAAGAAGGGTGATGATTGCGCCGCCGATTGATTTCCCCAGAAGTATTGATTGTGTAGTTAGTAAGGTTGCCGACATTCTATAAATAAGGGGGTTGACTGATCTCAAACTCCATTCATCCTTACTTCAACAGCCTTCAATCTTTTTCCTTTCTCACATTCATCTCTATTATTCTGTCTTTTATGGTGCAAAGCTATGTCTGTAGAGTTATTTGGCGGTGGCCCTTTGAGCCTGGCCATGAATTCCTTCTCAAAGTCTTCCCCTACTAATCGGGGTTATATTGGGTTGTTGTTGTTGTTGTTGTCACTACTGCTGTCGGCCCGAGGAGACGAGAGAGGGGCATAGAGCGCCTTCTATGCCGGAAGGTATAAAGTACCTATACTGCTGCTCATCTCTCTTAACTTCAACCGGGTGTGGCACTTCGCCCTTCTTGCCTCCCGTGAGGCGAGGAGGCAATATCCACTGGCTTTTGCATCCCACACCGGTTCAATGTCTCAAGAAGTGGCTTCCCAATAGTGGTGCTGACGAGCCCACCAAAAGCGGAAGCTTTTAAGAGGTGGAGGAACATGTTGTCCGCCCATTGCCGCTTCGAAAATAGGGAGGCCCGAACACGCTACTCGAAGAGGATGAAACGAGGTCCCTTATGAGGAGGTCCTCGAGGGTGTGTGTCTAGAGGATAGACCTTTGTCCGTAGATTATGCTTTTGGTTGTTGTTTTACGCTTTTTTGTCGTCGTGTAAAGATCCCATGTGGGCTTTGTAAACATATCCTATTAAAATAAGAACTTCCTTGTTTTTCCTTTGATCCGGTGCTGGATTTCATTCTGTCCCTGCTTATAGAAATCTGCGTGTATGGTTCCGGTGATTAGCCCGAATATCGAACCTGCGACATGTCCAATACCATGCTCCTTAAAACTTTGATCCCTTCGCCTGAGCTAGGATTGCCTCTTGTTAGGTGAGGACAGGGCCTCGACTTCTTTGTAGAAATGATGGCCCGTTGATAACCCTTGAGTGAGAACTTTCCCTGACTTGGGCAACCTGGGGAATTTCGAGGATGGCCTCCGAGTAAGTGTCCACTCGAATTCGGGAAGCCTTCGGTCATAAAGGGTCGATCGGGCGTTTTCTTGAGCTTGAGAAATAGAGATGGCCCGGGGGCTTAATAAATAATCTTCGAATGAGGACCCGCTCGGGCCCGGATTCCCTTTGTGCTTTATAATCGGGCGTCCGTCCAAACTTCGGGGTTGCTGATAGCCTCAAGGTTTGCACGTTTTCTTTGAGTGAGGAACTTGTTTTGAATTAGGACAGACGTTGGGCCTGAGTATATATTGTGTTCACATCTACTGCCTCTTCCGCGAGGTTTTTGGATGTAAATATGCTTCCCCGACTCTCTAACATTTGCGTCTCGCCTCTGCAATAGGTCGTAGCACCGAATTGTCATCGGTCAGAGGTCTATTTCCGAGATGGACTTTTTTGATGATCTAATATCGGTCGTTTGGGGTTCAGTCCCTCAGTCAAGTCTTGACTTAAAAAAAATCTGGCCTTCTAATTGGCCTGTAGGTCTTTTGAGGTTAGCCCGGAGGATTATGCATTCCTGCCCTTAGATGTTTTCAGTTAATCATCTAGGGTCCAGTCTTTGAGCCGAGCTACGGATCAAGCTCATTGACCCTTAGAGTTTGGAATTAGCCTGTAGGCCTCTTTCGCGACTTTAGTTAACCATTCTGGGGTTAGTCCCCGAGCCGGGTTGCGGCTCGGGCTCATCGACCCTTTAGGTTTTGAATTATCTTGTAGACCTCGTGCGTTGGATTCAAGGCTCTTAGGCAACTTTAGTTAACCATTTCGGGATCAGTCCCTGAGCCGAGTCACGGCTCGGGCTCATCGACCCTTTAGGTTTTGAATTAGCCCGTAGGCCTCGTGCGCTGGCTTCAAGGCTCTTAGGCGACTTTAGTATGTCTACGGTTTTCCTTGTTAATGCCCTAGATATTTTGCATTCGTCCTACTCTTCGACGGTTTGGTAAGAACCTCGATTATGAGTCGTTATGCGAAGATATGTGAGCACCTTGTAAGGTTTCGTCCTATGGCGGAACTTGCTTCAAAGCCATTTCATTTTTAGAACCGTCATGAAAATGATCGAAGCTCTTTTATTTGGGTCGAGGGTAGCATGATTTAACCGGTTCTTTCAAAATAACTTCGAAGGATTTGATTTCATCGCAACAGTCGGGCGTCCCCGAGTTGCGTAAGTTTGGCCGTAGCCGATCGACCAGAGTCGTTTTGTATCTAGCCGAAGCTTTTAGTCCCGAGTATCATATCCTCGACATCTATATTCGAGGGTATGCCTTTTTAGGGGTCTTACAAGTTCGAATATATATCCTTGGCTTTGAAGTCGGGATTGTGCCTTATCATTCAGGCACGCCTACTTGGGGTCTTGTGATCTTGGTCATGCCCGTAGGACTTATAGTTTTGAACATATCCGAGGTTACCCGCTTGGGATCTTACGGCCTCGGGTCTTGATAATTTGAATGTTAGTGATAGATGTTTCTAGAGTGTGCAAAGTGTTTTGATGATAAAGTACTCCTTTGAATATTTGATACAAGCATACATGTTTTTGCCGTCGAGGGCTCGATCCTTTTACACGGGCATGGTTCATTCGACCGTTTGGCCCGATACATCATTTTCCTGCCGAGATCCTCCTCGGTTAACTTTGACTTGTTTTGTGGGGGCGACCTCCCGGGGCAGTGTTCTCCAGCATTTGAGGTTGCTTTTATAGAAGCCTTAAATGTTTGTTTAAGTTCTTCCTAGCGAACGCATATATGTTGCCTCGTTAAAATTTTGTCGGTGAAAACCCTTTTCTGGGGTAAAAACCGATCGAAGGAAAAGAGTGCAACGCGTTTGTTGATCCAGGGGCCCCTTTGAAGTTGGCGGATGTTTCGGTGTCTTCCGCCGGATGTCTACAGGAGATTAGCTTTTGGGTAAATGAAATGAGACGGGGTCATAAAATTACCTCAGTAGTAGTAGCGTTTGAGCATGGATATGTTCCAATTGCTCGGGAGTTGCTCGCCTTCCATAGTACCGAGCTTGTAGGATCCTTTTCCAATTACTCCAAGCACACGGTACGTTCCCTCCCAACTTAGGCCTAGCTTCCCCTCATTAGGGTTTCAGGTGTTCAAAATGACTTTTTTTAGGACTAAGTCCCCGACTCCAAAGTGTCAGAGGTTTGCTCTCCTGTTATAGTATCTCTCGATCCTTTGTTTCTACGCGGCCATCTGGACCAGTGAAGCCTCTCGTTTCTCATCAAGCAATTCAACGGTTGCAGTCATGGCCTCATTGTTTGAATCCTCCGTAGCATGCCGGAACCTGGCACTCGATTCCCCCACTTCGACCGATATTAAAGATTTGGACCCGTATACTAGAGAGAACGGTGTCTCCACTGTGTTTGACTTGGGAGTGATTCAATATGCCCACAGGACTTCGGGCAGCATTTCCCTCCATCTTTCCTTTGCGCTTCCAACTTCTTCTTCGAGTTATGGATGATGGTTTTGTTTGTGGATTTGGCATGGCCGTTGGCGCATGGGTGGTAAGGCGTCGATAGGATCCTCTTGATTTTATGATCCTCAAGGAACTTTGTTACTTTGCTCCCTATGAACTGATTTCCATTATCACAAGTTATCTCGGAGGGAATTCTGAATCGGCATAGGATATGGTCCCATATAAAGTTGATGACTTCTTTTTCTCTTATCTTCTCGAAGGCCTGTGTTTCCACCCATTTCGAGAAATAGTCAGTCATAAAAGGAATAAATCTGGCTTTACCTGGTGCCGTTGGTAATGGTCTGACGATGTCCATCCCCCATTTCATGAACGGCCATGGTGACAAGACCGAATGCAGTTATTCGCCGCGCTGGTGGATCATCGGCGCGAACCTTTGACATTTGTCGCATTTTCGGACGAACTCCCCAACGTCTTTTTCCATGTTGTCCCAGTAATAACTTGCTCTGATCACCTTTCAGACTAAGGATTCGGCACTAGAGTGGTTCCCGCAGGTGCCCTCGTGGATTTCCTGAAGCACTCTGTGTTACCCAGCCCCAGGCATATCGCCAGGGGCCCGTCGAAGGTCCTCCAGTAGAGAGTGTTTTTTTCATCGAGCGAGAACCGGGCTGCCTTGGTCCGTAGGGCTCTCAATTCTTTCGGGTCTGCGGGCAGCTTCCCGTCCTTCAAATAACTGATGTATTTGTTTCTCCAATCCCATATCAGGCTGGTGGAGTTGATTTCGGCATGGCCTTCTTCGATCACCGATCTCGTTAACTGATCAACGGCTCCGGGGAGTACATCATCTTCCTCGACGGATGATCCTAGGTTTGCGAGGGCATCGGCCTCACTATTCTGCTCTCGAGGTATATGGTTTAAGGTCCATTCCTTGAAGCGATGCAGAGTGACTAGAGTCTTATCAAGGTACCTCTGCATTCTGTCTTCTCGGACCTCGAAGCTACCATTCACCTGGTTAACAACTAGGTGAGAATCACATTTGGCCTCAATGCATTTGGCTCCGAGTCTCTTGGCCAATCCTAGACCTGCAATCATAGCCTCATACTCGGCTTCGTTGTTAGTTAATTTTGCAGTTTTTATGGATTGTCTGATTATGCCGCCCGTAGGAGACTTTAGGACTATGCCGAGCCCGGACCCTTTCAAGTTGGAGGCACCGTCAATAAACAGGGTCCATACCCCGGAAGATGTTCTTGTTTTCAACAGTAATTCCTTCTCTACTTTGGGAACCAGAGCGGGCGCGAAGTTGGCTACAAAATCTGCCAAAATCTGGGATTTGATAGCCGTTCGGGGCTAATATTCGATATCGTACCCTCCGAGTTCAAAGGCCCACTTGGCCAATCGACCCGACAACTCGGGTTTATGCAATATGTTTTGAAGCGGGTATGTTGTAAAGACGCAGATGCAATGACATTGAAAATAAGGTTTTAATTTTTGAGATGCGCTAATTAATGCAAGGGCTAATTTTTCCAGAAGAGGATACCTGGTTGCGGCATCGCTCAAGGTCCGACTCACATAATAGACAGGGAATTGCGTACCTTGCTCCTCCCGAACCAGCACACCGCTTACCGCTACCTCCGATACGGCCAAGTATAGATACAATGTTTCATCCTCCTTTAGGGTGTGGATCAAAGGTGGGTTCGACAGATACCACTTTAATTCTTCCAAGGCACTTTGGCATTTGGGGGTCCATTCGAAGTTATTTTTATTTTTGATAAGGGAGAAGAAATGGTGGCTTTTATCTGACGATCTAATATGAACCGTCCCAAGGCTGCTATCCGCCCAGTTAGCCGTTGTATGACCTTCACGTTGTTAACCACCGTGATCTCGTCGATGGCTTTGATTTTGTCGGGATTGATCTCGATCCCCCTGTTTGACACCATGAAGCCTAGAAAGTTTCCCGATCCTACCCCGAAGGCACATTTCTCGGGATTGAGCTTCATGTTATAACTTCTGAGGATGTCGAATGTTTCCTGCAAATGGGTCAGATGGTCCTCTGCACACAGGGACTTAACTAGCATGTGGTCAATATATAATTCCATGGACTTGACTATTTAGCACTCAAACATTTTATTAACCAACTGTTGGTACGTGGCTCCAGCGCTTTTCAGCCCGAAAGGCATGGCGTTGTAGCAGTACGTACCGTACTTCATGATGAACGAAGTTTTTTCCCTGCCTTCGGGGTTCATTTGAATCTGATTGTACCCCGAGTAGGCATCGAGAAAGGTAAGGGTCTCGTGCCCGGCCGTGGCATCGATCAGACGGTCGATGTTGGGCAGTGTGAATGAATCTTTAGGGCATGCCCTATTCAAGTCCTTATAATATACACACCTTCTTAACTTATTTCCCTTCTTGGGTACTACCACCACATTGGCCATCCAATCGAGGTATTTTACTTCCCTAATAGAACCTATTTTGAGGAGATTCATTACCTCGTCCTTGATAAATGCGTGTTTTACCTCGGATTGAGGCCTCCTCTTTTGCTTCACCAGTTTGAACCTGGGGTCGACACTTAGCCGATGGGTGGTTATCTCGGGCGGAATCCCTGTCATGTCTAAATGGGACCAAGAGAAAAAGTCTATGTTATTGGTAAGACTGAATGCAATTTTTTCTGAGTTCGGGGGTTAACCCGTCCCAGGTATACCTTTCGATCCGGAGAATGTTCGACCAGGACTGCTTGCTCCAGCTCTTCGACTGTTGATTTGGGTGCATCTGATTCCTCGCGGGCGACGAAGGTGCGGGGGGTGAGAAAATCTTCCTCATTATCCTCGGGGGTCATTCTCCCCTCTGCTTCTTCCGGGACGGGAGACATTGCGCCAGTGAGTCGTTGTGGATAGTGAACATTTCTCTGGCTGCGTGTTGTTCTCCATATACGGTCTTTATACCGCCTTCCGTTGGAAACTTCATCATTTGGTGGAAAGTTGACGGCACTGCCCTCATGTTTTGTATCCATGGCCTTCCAAGCAATGCGTTGTACCTCATGTCCCCTTCGATGACATAGAACTTGGTATTTTGGATTTTCCCGGACACGTTAACCGGGAGGGTGATCTCCCCTTTTGTTGTCTCGCCGATCATATTGAACTTGTTGAGGGTTAGCGAGGTGGGTATGACTCGGCCAAACATCCCGAGCCGTTCTACTACTTCTGACCTGATTACGTTGGCCGAACTACCTGGATCCACAAGTACGCGTTTAATTTGGACGTTATTTAAAAGGAAAGAAATTACCAATGCATCGTTATGCGGGTGAGGCGGGGCCTCGAGATCCCCGTTGCTGAATGTGAAGATATCTGCGGGTGCATGACCCCGAATTTGTCCCGCCGCTGTAGCCGATATTTTTGCCCGTTTAATCACGGGTACCTAAGGGATGTCATTTCCCCCAACGATCATATACACGGAGTGCTGGAGTTTTCTCGTTCTACTTTTTCGAGCTGTTTCCCCTTCTCGGGGAAGATTTATGATCCGCCTGTTGACGAATTCTTGCAGATACCCCTTGCTAGCCAATCAGATTGCCTCTCTCTGAAGGTGCTTGCAATCCTCGATTCGATGACCGTGAGTACCGTGGAACTTGCACGTCAGGTTAGGATCCCTATGCGGAGGGTCTGATAGAACGGGTTTCGGCCATCTGGTGTCTTTGATTTTACTCATGGCTGACACGATGTCTGAAACGTCATCCCCCAAGTTGTATCTGGCCGATTGGAACACTCATGCTGGTTCCGTGTGCCTACCGTGCCTGGCTTTGTCTGCCACCCTGCTTTGGTCTGTTTTTGGTTTGGCTTGGGGTGCGTTGTTCCTCACGATGCTCCTTTGACTCCCGATGTAGGGTCGATACCTTTCCACCCGTGGTTCTCGCTTTCTCTCTGGGAGCCTTGATTTTATTCTCCTAGTGAGGTTTTAGAGCATCCTTTTGACGGTGGGATCGGTTGTTGGTCCTTCATTCCCTGACCCTTCCGGTACCGGTCAGATTCGGGGGGCTGTCGCCGGTGCTGACACACCTGAGATTTTCTGACGGCTTTGCAGCCGGGTAATTGCTGCTTGCTATGCCCGGAGCATCTCGAATATCATTTGGAGGTTGTCCCCTCCTTTCTTATGGGCGATAGTTTCCCACTCTCCCCGTTGTCCTTCTCGGTGTGCGTTCCTATTAATGCGAGGACTGGCATCGTTGTGCTAGCCATTACTTGGGTCCGTGTCTTTAGGGGTTAGCTCTGTTGTGCTGCAAGAGTTTCGCGGCGGTATGCCAGCGTTCGAGATGGTTACATCATTCTCTCCCTAGCCCCCGAAGCCACTACTTTCGTAAGCATTCGCTGAGCCAGACATACTAACCTGAAATCAAAGGTTTTTGGACAAGAAAAAATGTGAAAGATAACTTACATTTTTTTAGCGGACCAACACTAAAACAATCACTATTATTTTTATCCCCACGGTGGGCGCCAAACTGTTTACCTGAAAAATGGTAATTACAATTATATTTGATTAAGTGGTTCTAAAAATATGTGATTTATCTTAGTACTAGTTATTAAGCAGTTGATGCTAAGTGTGTTAGGACAGAATAGAGTAATAACAATTAGAAAACTGAAGAAAAGCAAACCGGAATGCCTAAGTTCGAAGGTTCGATACTGGCCTCGAGGGTCGAGGCTCGGGGCTACCGTCGGATGATCGGTGAAGCTATAACTAGCTTACAGGCTCCATGATATGCTGTTTATGATCAATAACGAGCTATAAGTGAAGAACACTTAATAGAAAAATAATAAATGTGAGTAAATGAGCTTAGTAGAGAGAAATAGAGGATGTTTAAGTAATAAATCGGAGAATATTCTTGTGCCTTGTATTCAATATTGTGTGTTACAAAATGACAAAGGTCCCCTTTATATAGGAGGGAGAAATCCGATATAGTACATTGACATTTATTACAAAGATTTTGATTGATTCGGCTAGTTAATGCCCAAAGTACGGAATCGTACTTCGTCGGAGAGATGTCCACCTCAATCTTCGTGACGTCCCCTATGTCAATCCCGGGCCCGTATCCTTTAGGGTCGAAAGTAAGAGGGACTTTGAGATCGGACCCCGAGCCATACTTGGGATCGCATACGAACAAGCCATCATAATAAACATAAAATTGGCCTCCCCAATTTTAACCGTACACACTACAGAATATGTGTAACAAAAAGTATTATTTCATCATTTCACTTAAGCTTTCCATATCATTTTATCAGTTTACTACCGCGGGTAATTTATATTTTGGATCCCAGGGCAGGGCCATAGGACTACCAAGTCACCGTCGGCGTCGGAGTAATACTTTAACTTAGGAAGTCAAGGTCAATGGGCTTAACTGAAGTAATAGAAACAATTATGGGCCGTATGTTAAAATACTAAAGTTAAGGGGGTCGTAGAAGAATTTATTCGTAGTTATAATCATCTCAAAAACTCATAAAAAATTAACAGCCTTTAGCGACTATGGAATCGAGCTTAAAAATGAAAACTTCAAACTCAAACGCCCAAAAATGTCCCTCCAAACGCCTCCTATTTGACTTGCGCTATGGTTGGGTGTAAGTCTATTCTCTTTTTCTTTCCTTTTGGATTTTATAAGAATTTGGATATTTTATATGCATAAGAAGGGAAAATCTTCATTTGGGTTATTGGTTATTGGGCAGGTTTGATGAGTGGAAAGACCCAGCAGAAGAGGCCTTAGCTGGTGGAAGAGGAATGTGAGCTTTGTTTTTTTCCTTGAATAAAAGTTTTTTCTATTTTGTGCTAATATGAAATTGGTCCTTTTCTAGGTTCTGCATTGTTCCACTTGGTAAAGCTTTTCTGAAGATGGCTTCACATACGGTATATAAAAAGAATTCTTCTTCTTTTTTTCCTCAGTAGTTTGTAAAAGGAAAAAAAGTATATATTCTCAGTAGTCTATAAGGGTCTGTTTGAATTAAATTTTATACCCTGATATAACCTCAAGTTTATAATTAGACTCCCTGTTTGGTTACTATTGGAAAAATCATTATTTTTATGGAGGAAACTGATCCATTACCTGATAATTGCTTTTCGAAATAATCCAAATCAGTTTCATCTTTCTGTGTGTAAATATATGTGTGTGTGTATATATATATATATATATATATATATGTATATACATATATATATATATATATATATATATATATATTGCAGATTTCATATATCTTTGTCTAGTTTGTC
The DNA here is from genome assembly GCA_005239495.1 of Nicotiana undulata. Lineage (NCBI taxonomy): Eukaryota > Viridiplantae > Streptophyta > Magnoliopsida > Solanales > Solanaceae > Nicotiana > Nicotiana undulata. The sequence goes on from ML273089.1 coordinate 16,435, forward strand.
TGTGTTCATATATCTTTGTCTAGTTTGTCTGTGTTCATATAGTTACCATTGTTCAGAAGTATTTGTATCTTTGTCTAGTTTGTCTGTGTAATGTGGTGATAATTCACCCTAAGTGATAATTTCGAGTGCTATAAGATCAGTATGATTGTCTGATCTATTCTAAAGCTTATTTGTTAAGTTTGTACTCACACAGATTTAGGTCATAGGAGACAGATATCGAGGGCTCGGCTTCACTTTGAGCATTGCATAAAACAATAAGAGAAGACTGTTGTTATTATGAGTTTAAATTGTAAGATACCAAAGAACTTAGAGTACCTACGATGTAATTCTTTGAGCTTTCATAACCATGGTTACTATTCTTGATAGTTCCTACTTGTAACGAGGAAGACGTGCCAAGCTCAATTGGGTAAAAATAGTACTCCCTCCGCTCCAATTTATTTCAACCTGTTTGGATTAAGAAAAATATGACGACTTTTGGGATTTGTGGTCCTAAACAAGTCAAAAAGGGGCCTAGAGTATTTGTGTGTTTACAAAAGCTTCTCATTAAGGGTAGAATTGTAAGTTTAAGCTAAATTGTTTCCAAATTTAGAAAGGGGTCATTCTTTTTGGGAACGGATAAAAAAGGAAATAGGTTCACATAAACTGGAACGGAGGAGTAACATTTATTAATTTTAGGTGTCAAGCTCAATCATAAAGGAAAATTGAAAGTCCTTCTCCTACCTTTTGTTACAAGTAGAGCTCAATAGCGCATGTTAGATGCTCTGGGGGAGAGAGTGGGAGTATGTGCGTCTGTTTTTTTTTTTTTTTTTTTGGGGGGGGGGGGGGGGGGGGGGGTGTCTAAAACTGTGTATAAATTTCCAAAAGAAATATCAAAGCCCCTAAGTGTTGCAGCTTTAAACAGATCTATTCAACTGTTAAGAAAAAAATCCTAAGTAGAAACACTTTACTGACCAACAAACAATAGAAGAATCTTTATAATAGGACACTCAAAGAAAAGGCACACTTTTTTGCTGATATACGTACTTAGAGGTAAATGGAATTTGCCTCTGGAATTTGTATTTCGTAGTCACCTTTTTGCCTTCTAGATTCATCAATTTACTCACTTTTTGCCTTTTCTTCTTGCGTTTCTTCTTATTTTATTCGTGATATTTCCTTTATATCCTTGAGAAACACCCAATTGGTCAAGATAGAGAAAGGAAATTGGTGCATTTCCATGAAAGATAACTAGATAAGGAAAACATACGCCTGTTATTTTCCAAAAAAACCTAGTTTTTTGTAGTTTTTTTCTTATTGTTTCCTTTTCTCTTTACTCTTTTCTCCAATTCTTTCGCAGTAAACTATATTTGGAGTTAATCTTGTTTAATTGGAGTGAATTCTATTTCTAAAGTACTTTAAGCATTATATGAAAATGTGTAAGCATTAGGCTCCCCGTAAAGAAGTGTATGGAGGTCAGGTCTAATAGTTACCACATCCTTACCCTTTCATTACAAGGACATTGTCCATATGTCATCTTTTGTAATAATTGGAAAAAGAAATACTTGTATCATCATTTCATTCTAAAGGTTTGCTTCTTGCGTGTGTTAATAGAAAGCGAGTACAATTTATCTTATTGCTCTTCTAGTTGGGAATACTGAAAAGTTTGTTGATCCCTTCATGGCTTCATCCAATTCGACTATCAATTCTGGATGGGTATGGTTTTAATAAGGACGAAAGAATTATGGTGTGTGATGGTGAATGGACTCAAAAGTGGGATAGGATATCTTTTTAATAGTTTGAAAGTTTAGCCCCTAAGAATGATCATGTTTCCTGTTTACTAGTGTGGAATTGTTCAGATATTTGTATTGGATTCTTTTTGTGGTATTTAAATGGCATACCTTTTGTAATGTTGTAAAGTTTACAGCGTTTCGGTGTAATGCATAATGAAATGATTTGATATTATCCCAATGAAACAAAAAAAAGTGAAAACTGATGAAGTAATTATGGTGTCTATTCTGGATAGTAGTCTCATGGAAGATCTAAAACTTTGTTGCATTTAAATGTAAGTGCACTCTTTACCAGGATTTTTCCCACCATGCTAACAATTATTACTTTATCACAAAATGTAATTGGACTCAAAAGTAGGTAAGTTGTAAATAATTATTTAAAAGTTTAGCCTATGAGAAAATGTGATGTGCAACTTATGATGCTTTAGGTATAAAAGATCTCTGTTTCAGGAAAGTAGGTGGATTAGAGATGAACGAGGAACTTGAAAAGGGAGGGATAGGCAAGAACCCTCCACTTCCAACCATTAGGGGTGGGGTCGAGGCACCAATGGAGCAAGGAAATGGCCACGATTGGGCTTCTATGCCAGGGAGGTTTGGGGGTTTGGTGTTGGGTGTGTACCAGATATAAAAGAAGGAAATGAATAGTGAACTTTCATTGGGAATTGGGGAAGAAGGAGATTGGTGCATAGAGAAAGGTTTCAAGGGATCTCTTTGGAGTGACCAGTCACCTTTATTCGTCTTCTGTGTGTGAGGTCATCTGTTTGCAAGACTGATTTGGAATTAGCCTGACAGTCAATGTGATGACCAGTTTTAGATCGGTTCCAGCGGATAGGGCATGCGAATAATTTTGGTTGTCGCCACCTACCAATTTTAGAACTACATTCAGATATATAGGAAAAGCTAAGAGCATGGGAAAATCATTTCTATTTTACCTATAGCTTGGACTTGATGGGCAAACTGCCAGGGTTGTTTTCTTCAATTTCATGAAATAAGCAAAAGAAGGATAGTGATATCTGGTGCTGCCTGAATAATTAACCAGATGCCAGGATGAGTGATATTTTGTCTGCCTCTGATATTTGGTTCTCTCCTATAGCATTTTTCTGTTTATGCCCCGCTGTTGACCCAATCTGGATCACTGTCCCACAAGGCACAGATTGCGGTTAAGATTAATTGTTCCTGTTAACTCTTTGTGAGCTGCTATCATATTTTTTCCTCCACTGTTGTAAGCTTGTTCCAACTATGGCAACCACAGTTCTGTCAGAGTACTTGTTCAGCCTTTGTGTTAGTAATTTGGATGTTGCTGGATCAGTAGAAGTAGTCACATAATAACTTAGTAACGTTCCAAATTTCATTTCGAAACAATTATGTGATTCTGATGCTGCAAACTCTTTGCTCATTTTTGTTTTTGTATCTGTTGTTAGATTGACGTTGCTGCCAACTCTGCTGTTAAAGTTTTTGAAAAGCCAGACTTGCTTTCACCTGCAGTGGTACAAGTTAATCTCAAGGACCAACTCCATAGAATGAATTCTTCTATGAAGAAACTGGAGTTGGATCTGAGTAAGCTTATAACAAATGTCAGGTCGGAGTTGCCTTGTCCTTCAAATCTGCCTGAAGATAGTCACAAATAAATATCACCTACCAACACCTAATGAAGGTGCTGACGTTTCTGGTTCTGATCGTGGAAATTCCATCTCAAATCTGAGAATCTAGAATTGATGATGACCCTTTACGTCAGTCTCAAGATGGGGATCAATAGCTAATTCTCGCTTGTATAGCATTTTCTGCTTGCTTACAGGCATTAGGATGTGCCGTTGTCCTCTGCTGCCTCCAAGTCTGCAACTGAAGTTCTTGAGATGCCAATTTGCTTGAGGGTTCAATCTGAATAACAATTTCAAGTTCGATTATTTTATTGAGGAAAGAACCTGTTTGAAATCCAATTGTATAACATTAATAGGTACGTGAGATTATTGTTGATATGGAGAAAAATTAACTCAAATTAGGAAGAAAACAAAAATTACAAGAGAAATAGTCTGTTTAATTTCCACTTTCAGTGTCTCTGCAGTCTATGTTTTTTCTTCCTCTATCTAAAATTGAAACCAACGATAGAATATTCTCCCATCCCCTATATAAATAGTCACGGAATTCTCTAAAGTTTTAATTAAATCGCCTCTCCTCTGACTCCCAAATTTATAACCACAGTCTCGCAACCAATTTTATTTCTTTTTCTTTTTATCCTAAATCTCTTCACTTGAAAAATTAAATTTCCCTTCTTTTCGGGGGAATATTTGGAGCATATTATTAGCCAAAAGAAAAGAGTATACAACAGAACAAAAAGGAAAAAGAAGTATATGAAATATAAGAACTACACGTGCACCAACAAGAAACACAAATTAATCTCCATCACCTTAGACGGTTTTATTTCTTTATTATTATTATTATTATTATTATTATTATTATTATTATTATTATTATTATCCTCCTTACACAATCACAAAATTTGTTCTCCCATCCAAACCGCAGAGAAAACATTACTCTACAAATTATATGCTGTGCTAGTTGTAAATGGCTTTTGCAGCACAAGTACAACAACAAACATACTCCAATCCTCAAAACACTTGAATGACACTTTAGACAACCTTAGACAACAAACAAGGAAAGGAGGAAAAAAAAAGAGATTGAATATCCCTTTATTATCCTCCTGAAATGCCCACCTTTGATTTATGCAGAACATCACTATGTCTAAGCCTTACTTCTCAAAGACCCAAAATTCATTTTTCCCTTTCAACCAATTCATTTCTGTATAGTTTTAGACCCAAGAAGTTTCATTTCTTGAAGCCATGTTCCTCCCTCAAAGAAACCAAGAAACAGCAGCAGACTATTTCCAAGTCTCCCACCAATGCTCCCCAGAGACTGTTCAACTTGAACCTCAAAAGGGATGATGAGAATGAGAGTACTGAGAGTGAGAGTGATGGTGATAATGCAGTTAAAGGTACCATTTTGGCTGGTCTTTTGCTTGTGGGTGTAGTTGGTGGATTTGGTGGTATTGGGTATGTCTACAGGGATCAGATAAATGCTTTCTTGAACCAGTTTTCAGGCTTTATTGAAGGTAAACACTGATAGATTTCGATTCCGTTTATTTTCTTGTCTTTTCAAATGATGCTGGAAATTTGTTAACTGCTGCTAGGAATAGTAATTAAACTTGTTAACTTTCTAAAATAGGTGCTTGAAAAATCTGTTTCCAATTTTTTGTTATTGTTGACTGTAGTGCATACTAGGTAAATTAAATACATTCAAGATGTTGGTCATTAATAGAATTCTGGAGAAATGAAATTGATTGGATTTTGAAGTTTGGACAAAATTACTCCACCTTATTTAGGAGAAAGTGGTCCAGGGTTTTAACTCATCTGAGTGAAGGTACATCATTTCCATGTGATATAGCTTTTATCAAGCTGTTGTTTGAACTCATGAGTGCTGATTGGTTCTTGCTCTAAATGGAGGCCCTATGCATATTCTTGTAAGAACTGAAAGCGCTGATTGGATCAAATGAAGATAAGTTTTGCTTTCATTATAAGCACTTTTGGCAAGCTTATAATAAATAAATATTCCTAAGGATGAGGAATAGTTGTATAAGCATTATGAATGATGTAAATGAATAATGATTGAATTTATCTATGCTTTTAATGTGTATCCCTTTATCAGAACTAATGGTTACTGGAATGAAAAGCCGTGTTTTTGGGAATGGGTGCAAAATAAACTTCTAGCCCTGATAGTGTAAATCGAAGTTGTCAACCATTTGACCTTGAGTTCATGGCTTTCTGTTCTTCTCCTTGGATAAGTTCAAATATAGCACCAACTGCAATAGGACTAGGACGATATGTTGACCATGATTGTAGTTTTTGCCTTCAGACTCACCATTGTCTTAATCCCTTGGATAGAGTGGGGCAATTTGTCAACCTTCCCATTATTCCTCTACCCCTCACCCCAAGTGTGTAAATTTTGTGAAAGAGCCATTCAGCTAAGTTTTACTGCTTGCTGACTTCAAGGATTTTTTTAATCGGTAGTCCTGTTTGATATAACTTATCAGTTTTTGTTGCATTTCCAGCACTGAAAATTTGTTTCTTTGACGGTCTTTGTTGAACAAATCCATGGACTTCAGGACCGTAATGAACAACTAATGCTATGAATATTTAACAGTTTTATCACATGGATTATTTGTACATTGGATTTGATCGAGGCTCCTTATGTGGCAGGTTATGGTCCAGCTGGATATGCTATTTTTGTAGCAGTTTATGCTGGATTAGAAGTAAGAATTCAATTCTTTTTCCTGATTTTGTATAATGTTGCATGAAACTGGTACAAAGTATTTGTTAATGATACATGGTGTTTCTGTGGCAAAGCTTGTAAGTTTTAGATGGGTAAAATGGTGTATGGTTCTTTCGCTTCATATCGGCATATGCTTGCTATAAGTTATGTGCTTTAGAAGATATTCATATGGAGCTTATTCTATGAACTTTTCTTTCTTTTCTACTTTTTAAGAGGAATATAATGGACTTGGATAAACGAGCAAGAGTCCATATTTTTATGTTATGGAATCGGCATTAACATATTTTCCAGTTAGCTTTTTTAGCCAGTGTTTTTGTTCTTATTCCAGATAGGTTTTCTGTACCTAGCATTTTTTCTGAGTTTCTGAGACTAAATTGGTTTGAACTTTTAACTTATGCTTGTAGATCCTTGCCATACCAGCAATTCCATTGACCATGTCTGCTGGTCTTCTATTTGGCTCTGTCACTGGAACTATCCTTGTGTCCATTAGTGGAACGGTAAGCTGTTGATTTCTTTCTATAGAGTGGTTATGATGTACAATAAGTACTCAGAGGTGTGAGTTTTCTTCAGGTCGCTGCAAGCATTGCATTCTTAATTGCCAGATATTTTGCTCGTGAACGAATTCTTAAGCTGGTAGAAGGAAACAAGAAATTTCTTGCTATAGACAAAGCAATTGGAGAAAATGGTTTCAAAGTTGTTACTCTTCTTCGTTTGAGCCCCTTGCTTCCATTTTCTCTGGGGAATTATCTATATGGACTTACTTCGGTCAAGTTTGTGCCATATGTGTTAGGAAGGTCAGTTTCATTTTCTACGTTTTAGTTATTTATTCACCATTTGCTATTATCTGGATTCCTGAAACTGTTATGCTTTTGATTGAGTTTGACGATGAAGTCCAATTTCTTGAATTTACTGGAAGTGTGATTTTGTTTGTTTTTATTCCCCCACAAACTTGCCTATATATATATATTTGGATTCATCTGAAAATGCAACTCAACTGGCATATGCATAGAGAAGAGAATATCTCATGCTAAATCCATGACTGCTACATCAATTGCTTGCTATGCTGTTTGGCCTGTCAATCACTTAGGTTTTATTTGCTGGTTGGTGAAAGGAAATCAAGTCAAGTCTCAAAATTCTATAAGATATGTGCTGTTGCAGTGATAGGTCTGCGTACACACTACCCTCCCCAGACCCCACTTGTGTGATTACCTTGGGTTTGTTGTTGTTCTATGTGCTGTTGCAGTGATACAATACCATGCGACTAAAAAGATCTATTGTTGATACTTGCTGTCTGTTACTTTCATTTGTAAATTGATGATTATATTCATTTTTGATGGGCTGAACGAGTTCAGAATTAGCAGAATATGATTCTTTAATTCCCCATCTGTTAGGTCAGTGCGTGTGGAAAGAAGTGTGCTAGAAGAACACTTTTGGCTTGAAGTCTAATTTGGGATTATCTGCATTATCTTTTGGGCCTAAACATTAAGGCATCATTTTGAGACAACAATTTTCCAACTATCAAAATCAATAAACCAATCAACTGTGCTCCAATTCCAAAGTAGTTGAAGTTTCCATCTATAAGATTTAAAAGTATAAAGTTTCTATTTAAGCTTAGTTTTGTCGCCAGCAAAACTGCTTTACGATATTATCATAGCGAACACTTGGCATATTACTTGACGCACTACATACAAACCAATAATACAAAGTCGGAAAATGATTTTTTATACTCAGTTTCTTTCTATTATTGCATACTATTGGCTCTTCAAGAGCGCCCTATGTTCTACCAGGACTTGTCTATTGCCCTCTTCATATTGATTCATCTTATCTTTGGTATGCAGTTGGCTGGGAATGCTTCCTGGATCATGGGCTTATGTGAGTGCGGGTGCATTTGGTCGGGCAATTATTGTGAGTTTCTTCCTCTTGCTCTGTGAACATTGTCTTTTCAATGTCGACCAATCACTTTAGTTCCATTATCTCAGTTCAAATCTGATATATATTGTTTCTCTCGACTGGAAATATTATTCAGAAAGTAAACTATGGAAAAAGTCATGCTATCCTCCTATTTTAGCTGTCACATAATTTTTCGAGATCTATCTTATGTGGAGAAAGTAGATCGATGTCTATAGGTACCTTTAAGTCCTAAGCTATTATAAACAAACTGCCTTTCTGTTTTGATTGACTAATTGAGGATGCTATGTTTGTTGCTTAACGAAACTGATGCCTATCCTCTCCTAATAATTTGTGTTTATTGGGACTCTATTTGACTCTTGATGCATTGCACAAATTCAAAATGCATTACCTTCTTAAAACCAACATTGCTAGTTTGTTCGATATGGTGGTTCTTTGCTAACCTTGGAAATGTCCTTATTTTCTTCTTGTTTTTCAGCAAGAAGAAGCTGGAATCGGTCTAGGAGGAGGAAATGGTGGCCAGCTATTGACCCTCGGAATAGGTTTATTGTTTACAGCAGTAGCTGCAGCTTATGTAACACGGCTCGCCAAGGTAACTTACTGTTCATTTTCTTTTACCCTTTACTATAATGAGTCGACACGATTCATAAGCATCAATTTTGTATTTCCCTACTACTAATGGTTGGTTGTAATTAACTTGCTTGTTCCTTAACCAAATGCAGGATGCTATGAAGGATATGGAGTAGATATTGGAAATTACTTGTGCCTTGACCTACTAAGGTATAATTTTGAAAGCCAAATTGTAACATGTAAATTCGAATACGATAGTTTGCTAAACTAGATAGGAATTTGCGACTTGCTCTGAATTGAGCCCATATTTTATTAGAAGCATTATGAACATAAAGGCAAAAGAATTCTTGACCTTGCATAAGCTTGATTTCATTGCTCAATGATGATTATCTTAGTTTGGTTTTGCTTAATAAGTATGATTTCAGGTATATGCCCTGATACTTTATGGATTTTACACTATAAGTGTAAATATTTTTCCTTTATTATACTGTAACTTTATAAATCACTTTGAAAATAATGATTGCACGCTTCATAGGGATTGTAATTTTCCTTAGAATTAAACAATTTCTTTTACAGAAACAAATTATAGCTAAATATAAGACTAGGTCCAGAAAAGGAAAACGATGACGGCAACAATAATAATAATTATAAGTAAAACATAATGAATGGATGCAAAAGTAGCCAGCATTGCTATATTTGTCTTGTTTTGGAGCTCAACAAAGGTTTCCCACGTCGTTGCAGACAGACGACTATACTATTATACTTTTATTACTTACACGGTTTTTGGCATTTTATCCTGATATTTTTCACTAGCACAAATCTGCCCATCAAAATTTATTTAGATAAATAGAAAACAACTACCAACCATTTTGTCTTTATTGAAATTTAGAGTACAAATATTATCAGATCTAATCTTTTGGTGGTGTACTAATATTTGATGTCTCAACTATTGAAAAAGTTTATATATTTAGAAATAGCATGTCATAATGTTTTATAGTTAAACCCGTTAATAGTTTTTTAAAGAATTAGTAGTTAAAGAAACATTTCCTAAGTTCTCATAATTTAGTAAGAAAGCTTACATTGATGAAACAATCAGGTCGGAAAAATGTATACATATGCGATTTTTTCACCAAATCAATTAAAACATGGAACGAGTCTTTCGAGTTTTGGTATTTGCACCCTTAATGCGTGTTTTGTTTCGTGGTTTACATCTATCCTATTCTTTGCATTTTGTCGTTCTTAATGTATTATTATTATTATTATTTTTTTTTTTTTGTATTTTCACTTTATCCAAACTAAGATGCTATTAAGGCTAAAATCATACACTTCCTTGAACTTGTTGCGATTGAACTCTCCAATTAGCTCAGATTTGTTCTAACTAAACACTTTTGCCCGACATGGCACATTAAGTGTAAATGTGTAATTGATGATAGGCTATAATTACGTATTTTAGTCACTTATTACACTCTAGTTTACTGCACTTT
>ML273090.1:0-29056 GCA_005239495.1 Nicotiana undulata
TACCAAGCCCGGCAAGGGCACATCATATCTATAAATAACACTAAAGCCCGACAAGGGCACATACCAATGTTATCAACTAAGTCATAGATAGATACAATGTATAGAAGCAAAAATATGCACATGCCACCCCCAACGTTAACTAGTGCAGTGACCTCACTGCACAATATCAACATAAAAGATCAAAGTTTGAGGGTCTCCCTGAGGTCTGCATCAGACTAGCAGACTGTATTGGAAGAACGGCTGGTCAGAATAGCCTGAGGTCATCGCATACTTGGGCAGTGTTGCCCACTGGTAATTTTTGTACCTTCTTTGCACTACGTTTGGCTCCCCGGTATCCCAAACCTGCTCAAATCAATTCCAAAAAATATGAAACTTAGCAGATTGGTTAGAAATAATATAAGAAGCTATGTTAAATCCATATTATCAGATCCTTCGCAAAGGAACCCTAACTTGATGTGCGAGTTTACCAACACACACGGTCATAGGACTGGAGATTGCAGATAGCTCCGAGAAGAAGTAGCCCGACTAACCAACAAAGGGCACCTCCAAGAATTCCTCAGCGGCCGAGCTTAAAGCCACTTTCGGGGAAGAGAAACAGACAGGAGGAACGTAACGGGAAAACCTTAGCACATCGTTCATATGATCATTGGGGGGATCGAAATTCCTCAAGGACCCATGATAAAGCGGACAAAAGTATCCGCTGCAACAGAAGGGAAAATTCGGGGCCGCATGCCCGGGGAATTATTGCATTCAGTGAAGAGAACTCTGAGACCTTGTCTCATCCACATAATGATGCGTTGGTAATTTCCTTCCTTTTGAATAACATTCAAAATAAATGCGTACTCGTGGATCGAGGTAGCTCAGCCAACATAATCAGGTCGAAGGTTGTCTAGCAGATCGGACTACTCGATCAAATCGTACCTACCTCCCGAGTCCTCAACGGGTTCAACATGGCCAGTGAAGCGACGAAGGGGGAGATCACCCTCCCTGTAAACATGTTCGGTACAGTTAAAAATACCAGATTTCATGTCATTGAAGGTGACATGAGGTACAATGCATTGCTTGGAAGTCCATGGAAACACAACATGAGGGCAGTGACATCAACTCTTTATCAGATGATGAAGTTTCCAACAAAAGACGATATAAAAATAGTATATGGAGAGCAACATGTGAGGAATGAGATGTTCACGGGTTCATAGAAAGGCACTAACATCCATACCTTCCACCTCGGAGGAGCCAGAGGGCAAAAAGAACCCCGAGGACAATGAAGTAGATTTCCTCGCTCTCCGAATCTTCGTTTCCCCCGAAGAATTGGACGCAACAAAATCAACGATTGAAGAACTGGAGCAGGCGTTTTTGGTCGAACATCTCCCAAATCGAAAGGTATACCTGGGGACGGGATTGACTCCCAAACTTAGGAAACAACTCATTCAATTTGTTATTAATAACATCGATTGCTTTGCTTGGTTCCATTTAGACATGACAGGGATCCCGCCGAAAATAACCACCCATCGACTAAGTGTCGACCCCAGGTTCAAACCGGTGAAGCAAAAAAGAAGACCTTAGTCCGAGGTAAAACATGCATTCATCAAGGACGAGGTAACAAAACTCCTAAAAATAGGGTCTATTAGGGAGGTAAAATATCCCAAATGGTTGGCCAATGTGGTGGTAGTCCCCAAAAAGGGGAGTAAGTTAAGACTGTGCTTGGGTTATAAAAACTTAAATATAGCATGCCCCAAAGATTCATTTATGTTTCCCATCATCGATCACTTGATTGATGCCACGGCCAGCCAAGAGATCCTCACCTTTCTCGACGCCTACTTGAGGTATAATCAAATTCAGATGAACCCCGAGAATAGGGAAACATTTCATTCATCACGAAGCACAGTACGTACTACTACAATGTGATGCCCTTCGGGATAAAAACGTGAGAGCCACATACCAACACCTAGTTAATAAGATGTTCGAACATCAAATAGGCAAATCCATGGAAGTTTATATTGATGATATGCTGGTTAAGTCCCTGCGCGGAGAGGACCATTTGAATCATTTGCAGGAGACATTTGACATCCTCAGAAGCTACAACATGAAACTCAATCTCGAGAAATGTGCCTTCGAGGTAGGTTTGGGAAATTTTTTAGGATTCATGGTGTCAAACAGGGGGATTGAGATCAACCCTAACAAAATCAAAGCCATCAAAGAAATCACGGTGGTAAACAATGTGAAGGCCATGCAACGGCTGACCGGGCGAATAGCAGCGTTGGGCCGATTCATATCGAGGTCATCAGATAGGAGTCATCATTTAAGCAACACAACTTCCAATGGAATCCGGAATTCCAACATGCCTTGGAAGAATTGAAGTGATATCTATCAAGCCCACCTTTACTCCACACCCCAAAGGAGGATGAAACACTATATTTGTACCTGGCCGTATCCGAGGTAGCGGTAAGTGGTGTGCTGGTTCGAGAAGAACAAGGTACGCAATTCCCTGTTTACTATGTAAGTCGGGCCTTGGGAGACGTCAAAACCAGGTACCCGCTCCTAAAAAAACTAGCTCTTGCATTAATAAGTGCGTCACGAAAATTAAAGCCTTATTTTCAATTCCATCGTATTTGTGTTTTTACAATGTTTACCTTGAAAATGGTAATTACAATATAATATGATTTTTTGGTTCTAAAAATACGTGATTTAATTTTAATGCTAGTTGTTAGGCAATAAATGCTAAGTGTGATTTAGGAAAATGAGATAAGAGCTTAAGTACAGTATGGTTAGCAAACCTAACAATATAGGATCGGGGTCTCGAGTTGGCCTTGGCAGGGCCTCGAGGTCGAGCTAATGTGCTTGACTGGGGATGGTCGATGAAGAACTAACAATTATGAGGGCCTCGAAGATGGCTCTTTATGATCAATGATGAGTATTAAATGAAGAACAATTAATGAAATACAATAAATATAAGCAATAAATCAGTAGAGAGACAATAGAATATGTTTGAGTTAGAGAGCATAGAATGTTCTTGTTCTTGGTATTGAATATCATGTGTGTTACAAAATGACAAGGGTCCCCTTTATATAGGAGGGGGAATCCCAACATAGTACATGTGCATTTATTACAAAGATATGAAGCTGGTACAACCATTTAATGTTACGGTACGAACTTGTGCTATTCTTGTAGACCTTATCAGCTTTAACCACGTGCCTTTTGGGGATTTCCCGCTTGGCCATCATAGTCACCAATTTGCACCGCCCGAGGTCGAGCATAGGAAATCCACGATATACTTAATCGGGGTCGTACCTCGAGCCTTCTGAAGATGCGCTACGAAATGCCGTAATAATCATTGAATCGGACTCTCCGAATTTAGCCGTATACAGATAGTCCCCACGTTTCTTAGAGTGAAATGATAAGAAACGGTCTCGAATTCTTGCCTCTTCGATACTACCATCATGACGTTAACCCCGTCAGAGCATTAAATGACATAACTCGAAGGTTGCGTAGAGGTCGCTGTCAGCACGACTATTGAGAATCCCACGAACCATTTTTGGTTCGACTTTTCTGCTTCTCAAACATTGCTCAAACGGTTTCTATAAATAGCTCAAGTGTTTTCCATTCATAATTTTACAACATCTCCAAGTCTTCGGAGCTTAGTTCACAATTTCTCGCATTCATCTTATTTATGTGCTTGTTTCTTCATCTCCCTTCATTGAAATTGAATTATAATCATGGCGAAAACCTCCAAAACAGTACCTCAGAAATAGGGCACCACTTCTTTATCACGCCCGTCCAAGGGAATATAAAAATCATCTTCAAGTATCGAGCAATGTATCCTTGGCCCCTTCGACACGATCTCCGATTTTAACATTGATAAACCCCCTTTTACACCGGGCCAAAGCGAGTCCATGTCTCGGTACATCAATGTAATAACCGAGATTTAGAGAGTAAAAATAGACTCCCGCTGGGGGGAGGCAGTACAAGTAGAAATCCCCAAAGCTGAGGAAAGCATAGTAACACACAAAGCTTGCTTCCTCAGCGTATATACATACCCTTTCACTCTAGTCCCCGTAGACTCCTCTTCCCCACCGATAGATCCGGTGATTCTTGACTTTTTCCGTCAATACCGAGTGACACTCGGTCAGATTTATCCTTCTTTCTGGAGGATTGTTTACATGCTCCAACATTTATCCAACCGGGTCGAGGGAATGACCTTCACCCTCGACCATGTGAACAGACAGTATAGCCCCCGTCTCTTCTGAGGGGTTTGGTCAAGCTACACCATCGATCTGCCAAGACATTCTTTGCGAGCATCGATGAGGACAAAGACCAGGGATGGATGAGCCGGTTTGTCAGAGTAAGAACCTCGAACATTATTCCTGCTGACAGGATTCCATTTCTAGAGGTGTGGAACATGAAGCGTAAGTATTCCCACATTGAGTATGTTTTATCAACTTTCTTTCTTCTTTCGGTCTGACCTTCTTATTTTTGTTTTATTTTTATCTGGTTGTGTAGCCACCCTTTGGTTCCCTGGCATGGTCAATGACCTCCCGGAAAGGATCAAACGTTTAGACTCCACTTTTCCAGATGGTAAGCGCATTTGGCGTGATTTGGCCAAAACGCGGTGGCAGGCCAAGAACCACGGTGTGCTTTCGTTGTTGTCATTCCCACATTTTTTTGTAGGTATTCTTTGTGGCGGTAAGTTTGACATATCACGCCTGTGCAGGCCTCAGTAAGGCGTGTCGATGAGACCGCCTCCTCCCAGTGAAGAGGAGGCTTCAAAGCCCATCAAAGACAAGAAAAGGAAGAAGGAGACATCGGTGGAGTCTCCAAAGTCAAAGAAACCTAACCCGCAAGCCTAAGACCGATGCCACGATGTTGACTTCGGTTGCTGCGGCAAGGCTTCGAGTAATGCTGGGTAGAAGGTTGTTTAGTCAGAGATGGCCGATGCGGACCCATCTCACGCTGAAGAGGCCCCCGAGGAGGATGCGGGCGCAGTCCCCGAGCCATTCGGTGGACATGGTACATTCCGTGTTGATGAGTTCGAGGAGCTTGATTCTGATGTTTTTCGGGGTCGAGAAGAAGCCACGATAGAAATAGATGTCGTGGGCGGCTTCGAATTGGGCCCTTCATTTTCTCAAGGCGAAATAAGGGATGCCCAAAGCAGGGGTGCTGCCGATGTGGGTATCTCTCGAGGAGAGGATGACACATTCAGAGATTATTTTGTAGGCTTTAAGGAGGAGCCTGATCTCAATGCCTCCGTCGCTCTCGAGGAGGCCGGGAGACTTTAGAAATAGGTGATCTTCTTGATATATTGTATGTGTTTAAAAAAATTTTATTCTTGCTTCTCTAACTTTTTTCCTTTGTGTCGTAGGTCAAGATGTTGCACGACCAAGCTTTCTCCAAGCTACATGATGAGCTTACTTGCTGTGACAAGGAGCTCGAGAAGCTCACCTCGGAGATAAATAAATCGAAGACTTCCTCTTCCAGAAAGGAAAAGGAATTCAATGAGCTTCGGGCAAGTCTAGAGGGAGTGCACCAGGAACGGACCAGCTTCGCTGAGCACGTAACAAGGCATTCGTGAGTTCATATTTTTATTCTTATAACTTGATGCTCACTGTCTTTATTTGTCTTTGCAGATTGAGCAGAAGAATGCCATGGTGGGGCAACTTTAGGACGGTGTCACAACCAAGGAAGCTGAGATCCTCGAGCTGAAGCGACAGAATGTTGTTGTGGCCTCAGAGAGAGATATTCTTCGATGAGAATTGACCTCGGCCTGGGATTTTCTTCGAAATGCCCAAGAGGAGTCTACTGTATTATCTATGGCCATGTTTAAGGACGATGAATATGTAGCCTCGTATAAAAGGGATGATGTTGTCGCCAATGATCGGGCTAGGGAGATATCCGAGAAAGACGAGCTAAAACTGGCTCGAGCCGTTACTCACACTCGCTCGCAAGCTAGGAGGAAAGCCCTTGAGGAAGAGAGTGACACAAGTGCCAACCTCTCTACTGATATTGAGAAAGCCAGGACTTTGGAGGAAGAATCAGCACTTTCAACTCCTTCGGACGAGTGCTCCGGAAGCGATTCAGATAGGAGTGAGGGCGAAAAGTAGGCTTGCTTCATCTTTTTTTCTTTCTTCTTTCTTTTTTCTTTTCTTTTTGTATATGGGCTCCTCGAGGGAGTTTTGTAAAGACACCTTTTGTAAATGTATTTTTGAGAATGCAAAAGACTCTTTTGTTTCAAGTCTTCAAGTTTTTCCCTTCAGTGTTCAAGCAAAGTTAGTCTTTGAATTTTGATGTCGGCTCTTTAGAGCCCATACTTAGAGTGATAGGAATCCTCGAGATCGGGCACAATATCTGTATTGGTAAAAAAGAGCTTCACACGTGTAACAATTGTGATGACTCCGCAATCTATGTGGAACAATGGAAACGTGACAACTGGACAGGACTCTATGAAGAGGTACGAGGCAAAGAGACACAGAATAGCATACCCACGGGATAATCAGCTACGGGAATGTAAACCTAATTGAGAAGATCAAGAGGCACGTTCAGAATGAATCCAGGCAAAATAAAGGGCAGATTCAGAGATCTTCAATTAATGAGCAAGACATTACATAACCTTCACATAACAACTACGGTTAATCATTGTAACGTTACATTAATTCCATTATTAGTCATTAATGCTCAATCACTGAAAAGGGTATACGTTATATTAAGAAATTCCCTATATAAGGTAGTAAAATATAGCTTGTAAGGACACATTCGAACTACTATTGCAATACACTTACTTTTTGTGTATTTTACTGATTTCCATTTACCAGTTTACTTACAATTATAATCTTATTCTTTGGTTATCAGAAACCCGTGTTCTTCTTAAAATAACTTTGGGAAAAGTGATAATCTTCGTTTACTTTCAAACAACATTCTCTAAATTATGTCGAACGCCAACGACAATAACCAACAAAGGAATGGAACTCCAGCTCCATCACCTTCAGGAACCCGCGAGGTACAAGGGAACATTCCCCAGAAAGATCCACTACTCAAAACAACAATCACAACGGTAACGATCAAACATGAGAACAAGATCAGGTGACACAAATGATTGCAGAGTATGTAAACCAAGCCTTACAAGACTTTGTGAGGGGGCTACCGGCTGCATCACCTACACCACCTCTTAACAACACCATAACTGTGGAAAATCCTCAATCCGGATTAGCCAACTCAGGAAGTAGGGGCACTCCTAATAAATCTCTCGAAGCAAGACCAGGTATGTCTAATAACCCAGAATTCCAATCTTTATTGCTAACCTTGCAGAAATAGGTGAAGGAACAAAACGATCGAATCGAACAAATTCTTGGAGTACCAGCTATTATCAAAGGCATTGATGTTGATAGATATTCTCAACTACCTTGGAAGCATAGTGTAACACCTCTGCCTATTCCCAAGAAATTCAAAATGCCTTATGTTCCCAAATATGACGGGACATCCGACCCACGTGATCATGTAACTGCTTTTACCACCAGAGTCAAAGGAAACGACCTGACTAAACAAGAAATTGAGTCAGTCTTAGTCAAGAAGTTTGGAGAAACACTCACCAAAGGAGCATTAACCTGGTATTCTCTTCTACCTGAAAATTCTATTGACTTTTTTGTAGAGCTTGTAGATTCTTTTATAAAAGCGCATTCTGGTGCGCAAAAAGTCAAAAAAAGAATGGAGGACATATTTAAAAGAAACAAGGAGACACAGAGTTCCTTCGTGAATTTGTAGACAGGTTTCAACGAGAAAGAATGTTGTTGCCAAGGGTACCTGACAATTGGGCATCCATGGCATTTGAAAGTAATTTAAATGATAAAAGCTCAGAAGCCACGAGAAGACTCAAGGAAAGCCTGAGAGAATTCCCAGCCACAACATGAAACGATGTCTATAACAGGTATAGTACCAAGCTATGTATAGAAGAGGACACCGTTTCTTAATCAAGGGCTGAATATCGAACAAGTTCTAGATGCTCCGAACCAGAAATGAGAACAGGTATGACCCTTATATGCGACCTTCGGGACGAGAAACTGGTCCCAGATTCGAAAATGTGAGGTCAGAATATAGACCGTCAAATAGAGATGCAGGCTCATCTTCATCAAGATCCAGAAAGGATCGGGATGAACAAAATAGAGGTAACACAAGAATTGAGACCACAACTTCAATGTAAGTATTTCTGAATTAATTACAGTTCTTAGAAATATGGGTGATAAGGTTCGACGACCCAAAGAAATGAGGTCGACCCCAAATAAAAGGAACCCAGACTTTTGGTGTGAGTTCCATAATGACCATGGACACAGAACGTCGAATTGCGGATTTTTGCAAGGTGAGGTAGAACAATTATTAAAACAAGGCTACCTAACAGAATTGTTTAGCGAAAACGGTAAGCAGGCATATATAAAGAACATGCAGGAGCCCCCGAAACCACCATCTCTTAAACGAACCGTCAACGTGATACAGGGAGGTGAGGAGGTAAATGAAGTAGTCTGCAAAAGAACCACAAAGTTCACAATTACACATGGTAAACTGATTCGTGAAGACTTGGAAGCAGACACTATATCATTCGACAATGCAGTTATCAACGGATTAATGCTTCCACAGAACGACGCACTGGTAATATCCTTACTTATAACTGACACTAACGTTAAAAGAGTGTTGATTGATCCAGGTAGCTCAGTTAACATTATCCTATCAAGAGTTTTTAAAGAAATGCTAATGGAGGATCAAGTAATCCCAAAAGCACGAGCCTTATCTGGGTTCGACAACTCTACGACCTTAAAAAAAAGGGAAATTGAGCTTAGCACTTATGCAGAGAGAGTAATAAAAAATACTAGGTTCCAAGTCATTGATACTGACATGGCCTACAACGTAATCATGGGAAGACCATGGATCCATGACATGAAGGCAGTACCATCTACCTTGCATCAGGTAATCAAATTCCCTCCCGAGTGGGGAATTCAGCAGATTCGAGGCGATCAGCAAACCTCAAGGAATATAAATTCTGTGGTACACTATAACAAAAAAGAAGAAGCGGAAGAATCAAAAGGTACCGAAAAAACTGTTGCTCAAACAGTAACGGAATAAACAGTTGCTCAAACAGGTACGGATGAAATTGCTAACCAAACAGGTATGGAAGAAACTATTATTCAAACAGGTACAGAAGAAGATAGTCACGAAAAGGTGAACCAAGTCACCACGGAAGATGTATCAAACCATACAGACGTGGATTCTAGACCTGATGTGATTCAGAAACCAGAGGAGGACAAACACATCAAAACAACCACAGAAGAGCTCGAAGCTATTCCACTATTCAAACAGAAGCCTGAACAGAAAGTTCATGTAGGCACGAGGATAAGCCCCACCAGAAGAGGTAAGTTAATTGAATATTTAAAAACTAACGCATATTGCTTTGCATGGTCCCATTCAGACATGACAGGTATCCCACCAGAAGTGATGAGTCATAAACTAAATGAAGATCCATCCTTCGTGCCTTTCAAGCAAAAGAAAAGAAAGCAAGGACCATTCAAGAACCAAGTGATCGACGAAGAGGTACAGAAACACTTGAAAATTGGTTCAATACGCGAGGTAAAATATCCTAATTGGTTAGCCAATACTGTAGTGGTGCCTAAAAAAATTGTAAATGGAGAGTATGCGTAGATTACACAAACTTAAATAAAGCATGCCCTAAATATTCATTTCCATTGCCGCACATAGATCAAATGGTTCATGCCACTGCATGTCACGATTTGTTAAGCTTTCTAGATGCGTACTCTGGTTATAATCAAATACAAATGGATCCCTCAGACGAGGAAAAAACTTCCTTTATTACAAACATGGGGACTTATTGTTACAAAGTCATGCCTTTTGGCCTGAAAAATACTGGAGCCATGTATCAAAGGCTAGTAACCAAGATGTTCCAGGAAAATCTGGGAAAGATGATGGAGGTTTACATCGATGACATGTTGGTAAGATCAACACAAGTGGAAGATCATTTCCAGCATCTTTCAATTACCTTCGAAATTTTACGCAGGTATAATATGAAGTTGAATCCAGAAAAATGTGCCTTTGGCGTGGAATCAGGTAAGATTTTGAGTTTCCTTGTATCAAATAGAGGAATATAAGTAAATCCTGCTTAAATTAAAGCTATTGATGAAATACCCAATATACTTCCAAGCAAAAAAGAAGTTCAAAGACTAACTGGCAGAGTTTTAGCCTTGGGAAGATTTATTTCAGTGGACTGAGGAATGTCATTAGGCTCTAAAAGATCTGAAGGCCTATCTATCAAAACCCCCGTTGTTGTTGAAGCCAAAAGAGGGGGAAAGGTAGTACGTCTATCTTGTAGTTGCAGAAATTGTCGTAAGTGCAGTGTTGGTAAGGGAAGATAAAGGTAAATAATCTCCAGTTTTTTATGTAAGCAAGACTTTATTAGATGTTGAAACTAGATACCCACATATAGAAAAATTAGCCTTAGCTTTAATCATGGCATCTAGAAAGTTTAGACCATATTTTCAATGTCATCCAATCACTGTTGTGACCTCTTACCCATTGAGAAATATTCTGCATAAACAAGAATTATCGGGAAGATTAGCTAAATGGGCTATAGAATTAAATGAGCATGACATAATATACCAGCCAATGACTGCAATAAAGTCTCAAATTCTAGCTGATTTCGTCGCCGATTTTAATAATAGCATAATCCCTAAAGTGGAAAAGGAGTTACAACTTTTTAACGGGGCTAATCCAGGTATATGGACCCTATTTACTGACGGCATGGGTATAGTCTTAATATCATCTACGGGTGAAAATACATGGCAAGCTATTAAATATTATCCATAACTAACAATGAAACAGAGTACGAAGCTGTCATTGCAGGACTTGAACTGGCACGAGAACTCTCAATCGAGCAGATCGTGATTGAAAGCGACTCTCAACTGGTATTAAACCAGATGCAAGGAACTTACATTGCCAGAGAAACTCGGATACAACAATATCTGGAAAAGGCATGAGATCCAGTAAGACAATTCAAATCATGGAAGGTTATGCAAATATCTAGGGAGGAAAATGCAGAAGCAGATGCATTAGCTAACCTCACAGTAGTTGCATAAGTGACAAATAAAGACAATGCAATTGTCGTTCACTTATTTCACTCAGCAATCGACCAGGACAAAAATGAGGTAACATTTAACAATTTAACCTGGTATTGGAGAAACGATATTTTGAATTATTTGCAGAATGGTAACGTACCTAAATATAAAAAATCAGCTCAAGCACTTCGCCGAAAAGCTGCACGGTACTGCCTCATTCACAATACTTTATACCGGAAAATGTTTGGAGGTCCCTTAGCAAAATGCCTTGGACCCAATCAAACGGAGTTCGTGATGAAGGAAGTCCACGAAGGACACTGTGGAAATCATGCAGGAGCAAAATCTTTAGTCAAAACCTTAATTAGAGTAGGGTACTATTAGCCCAAAATGGAAGTAGAGGCTGAGAGTTTCGTAGCTAAATGCGACAAATGCCAATGATTTGATAACAACATGCATCGACCAACAGAGTTACTTCACCCAGTGATATCACCGTGGCCGTTTATGAAATAGGGCAGGGACATAGTGGGACCCCTTGTAACACCCCGGAAAACTTTCTAAGTGTTTTAAGATCGTTAAGAAGATTGACGGATGCTAATGATATCAATTCGGGTATGAACAAGACTGGTAATTTGAATGATATCAAATTATCATGACAATATATGTACGAGGTGCATTAAAAATGGTTTAGGGTCTAAGAAGAGCCCTAAGGCTAAGTCAAGTTGAAAATTTTATGATGGGATAAAGTTTCTAGTGAGTTTGCACAAGATCTAACTTCAAAAGATATTACCTCTCAATATATGAAGTGTTATATGGTGTATAACCTATCAAATTCAATATCGTTGAGTCTAGTCTCCAACGCTTCAAACCGTTCGTCATTTGTATATTCCTACACAAAGTTATGATCAAATTACCAAAAGCTGGAAAAATGTGATCCTATGAAAGTGATTATGCGATCGCATATCAATTATGCGGTCTGCATACTTGATATGCGACCGCAAAACAGGTCGCAGAGTGATCTAGAACTGCCCAGTTTTGGCCACTGAGTTATGCGACGTGTATGCGATCTGCAGACCCATTCTGCGACGCATTATGCGTTCGCAGACCTTGTTTCGGGGGCTTAATCTTCCTATTTTCATAACCCGACCCCGTTTTGATAAATAGGCTTTGGGGTTTATTTTGGGGTGATTTTCTGAGAATTCTAGAGAGAGGTGAGAGCTTTTTTGAGAGAGAAGGAGGAAACCCAACATTCAAATCATCTAATCTTGCATCAATCTTCAAGAATCAAGAAACCCAATCACAAGATCTTCATCTAAGAGGTAAGGATTTCTACCCTAGTCTTTAATTTCGTGTTTGGGTGGATAAACATGGGTGATTAAGAGTATGATTCTTCGGTGTAAGAGTATTATAAATACATGTAAGTACAAACAAGTTTTGTGGGAAGATTGTTGAGTTAAAATGGGTTAAGATTGGGTTGAAAATGGTAAAAATCTTCAAAGTCCTTAATTGATGATTTGAAGGGTCATATGTGATCGGATTTTGATAACTTTGGTATGTATAGACTCGTGAGTGAGTAAGGATTTCAGTTTTGTAATTTTTTTTGGATTTCGAGACGTGGGCCCAGGGGGCCCGGGTTTTAGCCAATTTTGGATTTTTGAGCTAAATTTGATATCTTTCGATTGGAATTACTTCGTTAAGCATACTTTGATGATAAAAAATCTGAATTTGATAGATTTGGAGCCTTCGGAAGTTGATTCGAGAGGCAAGTGTATCACAGAATCGTTCAGGGCTAGTTTTGAGGTAAGTAATGTCTTTAAATCCTGTCCTGAGGGTATGAAACCCCAGACTATGCACCCTTTCACGGGTTTTAAAATAAAAAGGTGGAAACTTTGGAAACATATTTCCTACTTAGGCGACTATTGAGTTGCGAAACCGATTTTTAAGCCTTTTCTTAATTAGTATGTATAAATTACGATATGTTTTGGGCTGTAAGCCGTGTTTGGGGCCTAGTGCCGACTTGTTTACCCTTCGGGGGTTATGTTTTACTATTTTCCTCAATGATAAGTTATGATTTTTCAGTCAGTCTTTTCTGTGAAATTGTTTTGACACTCATAGTATTTTGATACTACTTCTTTAAAATGAAACACGGTTTTTTGGTCGAGAACCCGGTATATTATGGCCCGAAGGGAAAATTGAGAGTGTCTGACTGAGTGAGGTTGCTGGCCTATATTGTGAGGATGATATGATATGAGTGAGGCTGCTGGCCTATATTGTGAGGATGATATGATATGAGTGAGGTTGTGGGCCTATATTGTGTGTGATTTATGCTATGTTGTGGCTTATTATAGCGCTTGGGCTGTAGGAGGCCCTCCGGAGTCTGTAAGACACCCCCAGTGAGCGTCGGTACCGATTGAGTGATGCTCGCGGGGCTTATGATGAGTGATTGTGAGGATGCATGATGGGCAGAGTGATTGTGAGGATGCCTGATGGGCAGAATGATTGTGAGGATGCCTGATGGGCAGAGTGATTGTGAGGTTGCCTGATGGGCCGAGTGATTGTGAGGTTGCCTGATGGGCCGAGTGATTGTGAGGTTGCCTGATGGGCCGAGTGATTGTGAGGTTGCCTGATGGGCCGAGTGATTGTGAGGTTGCCTGATGGGCCGAGTGATTGTGAGGTTGCCTGATGGGCCGAGTGATTGTGAGGTTGCCTGATGGGCCGAGTGATTGTGAGGTTGCCTGATGGGCCGAGTGATTGTGAGGTTGCCTGATGGGCCGAGTGATTGTGAGGTTGCCTGATGGGCCGAGTGATTGTGAGGTTGCCTGATGGGCCGAGTGATTGTAAGGTTGCCTGATGGGCAGAGTGATGGTGAGGTTGCCTGATGGGCTGATACTGAAAGAAATTGTTACGAGAAATGGTTATGGCCCAAGGGGCAGTTTTATGAAGATTTTTACTGAGTTTTCAACTATGATTTACTTCGTTTTCAAACTGGTTTTTACTGAGAATTTTACTGAGATACACTGATATTGTACTTGTTTTCAAGGGATTTCTCGGAACTGATTTCGAACTTATGAATTGATGAATACTACGTGGTGACTTGGTATTTTACTGGTTTGTGGAATTGTGTACATGTTCTGTGTGTTTATATTACTCAAACTATGATTTACTTTCATTACTACTGAGTTGGCGTACACATAAAGACTCCCTGTGCCTCTGTGCACAGATCCAGGTACTAGCTCGCAGCAGTAGCTGACGCAGGTTCAATAGCAGCATTTCACGGGATTTCGAGGTAGCTGTCCAGCGTCCACAACTTCTCCATTTCCCCTTCCTTATTTAGCTTTAGTATTTGATTCAGAGACATATATTATAGTTTTAGCAGAGTTAGATTTAGTTATTCTTAGATGCTCATGACTATTGACTCGAGTTCTTGGGAGGTTGTTTAGAATATTATGGGGACGTTAAGACTTAATTATATTATTTGTGTTATGGTTGCATGCTTATTATTAAATTATGAACTATTATAATTGAATAAACGCGTAGTAAGGTGATGGTTGGCTATCCTAGTACCACGATAGGCGTCATCACGGCCTGTTAGGATTTGGGGTCGTGACACCCCCTCCCCCAGCTAAAGGAAAGGTACGCTTCTTACTCGTGTTAAGCGATTATTTCACAAAATGGGTAGAAGCGGATGCTTTTAAATAGGTGCAGGAGAAAGAAGTGAAAAGATTCATATGGCGAAATATAATATGCCGCTTTTGAATACCGAGGGAGATCACATGTGATAATGGCCCACAATTCATAGGCTCGCAAATCACAGAATTCTTTGACAGTTGGAAAATCAAAAGAATCACTTCGTCACCATATCACTCCGTGGCTAATGGGCAAGCCGAGTCAACAAACAAATTCATCGTCAACAACCCAAAGAATCGGTTGGAGAAAGCAAAAGGAAACTGGCCTGATGAGCTACCGGCAGTATTATGGGCTTACAGAACAACTGCAAGAATACCCACGGGAGAAACTTCATTCGCGCTTGTTTACGGTTCAGAAGCTTTGATACTAGTGGAGATTGGAGAACCAAGCACAAGATTTACAACATCCACGAAGAAAACAAACAACGACGAGTTGAGAACCAATCTGGACTTGCTCGAGAAAAGAAGAGAAGTTGCACTAATACGAATGGCAGCTCAAAAACAAATCATAGAGCGATATTACAACAGGAAAGCTCATGTCCGATATTTCAAAATTGGGGACTTCGTTCTTAAAAAGGTCTTCTGAAGGAAGCTGGTGTAGGAAAGCTAAATCCAAATTAGGAAGGACCTTACAAAGTCAGTGGCATTGCTGGGAAAGGCACTTATGAGCTGGAGGCTATGGACGATAGGATCTTACCAACCAGTTGGAATGTTGTTCATTTAAAGAAGTATTACTTCTAATTAAAAGGAATACCCCCGGTCAGGTATCATTACGTTCGATTTTACTTTTGTACAGTTAAAATTTTACTAACCGTTTTAGATGTTAGGAAAAAAGCTAACCCATCACCAGATGATGATATTAGACCTGCAAAGACACGAGGAAGTAACTGAATTCCCGATCTAGGGTTACAACTTTGTGATGGACTTTTTTAAGGGTTAAACAGTCATCATCTAAAAACTATATACCTTCGAGTCCCGTATGTTTTTCCTTTTCAGGAAAAGGACCACAAGGAAGGAACAGTCAAGTGCTCGATATTTCATTCTTCAAAGCTCAAACACTTGGGGGACTATACAGTATGGAGGGAAAATATGAAGCAAAGAAGACTATCAAAAAGTCAAAGCCCGAGCCTGAAGAACCATCTTCCCAACAAGTCAAGTACTATGAGCAAAATCAAAAGAGCCAAAGACTCAAAACACCAAGCCTGATTCAAAAAACATTCGAAAACATATTCGTAAATGTAAACGAATGTTCAGGTTAAAAGCAGAATATCAGTTACGGGTAAAAATGCACATCTTTGTACTTATTCAAAAACTGTTGTAACAGAAAATAGTTATGGATAAAAGATCATTATCCTTGTACTTACTCAAAAACTGTTGTAAATGAAAACAGTTACAGATGAAAAAACATTACCCTTGTATACATTTGAAAACTGTTATCAGTAAAAGCAGTTATGGGTAAAAATTCATGCCCTTGTATTTAAAACTATTGTAAACAAAAAGACAATTATTCCCTTGTACTAATTCGAAAAAACTTTTACAAAAAGGAAAACAGTTTTGAGTGCAAGTTTATACCAAATCTGTTAAAAGAAATACAAAACTTTCTTTAAAACATTGTTAGAAAGAAACATGTGAAATATTCCTATCTTTCTATTGCATATTTACACCATTATGAAGTTGAGACGTCTTCTTCATTAAGTGTCGATCAAAAAGGGTCCTCTTTCATAAACCGTGCCTATTACGAAAAGGTACGAGTAATCTAAGCATTTTATAAATGCAAAACTCAGAGGTAAACCAAAAACCTAAATAAAGCATTCAAAAGACTTAAAGAGTGAAACAAAAGCTCAAAGGAAACTAAAGCCATGATGACATTGATATTAATATATTAACGGCAAAAGAAACTAAGTGTTAACTTAGTTTAAGCCATATTAATTTTTGCATTGGATGCCCCTAAGTTGTCAGTTGGAGACTTAATAAAGGATCCAAACTTATCCCCGATGGGACTGGGGGTAACCACCAATTGATACAAAGAAAAAAAAAAGAACCAATTTCTTAAACTTCTTTAGATGGGGGGTTGTCTTCATTAGCAGGAGGATCGGCTTGGGATGGAGAGACATGAGCAGCTGGGACCTCAACCTCTGGGGAAAAAAGATTTTGACTTTGCTGAGACTTCTTAATGGTCTTCTTGGTTTTATCAATTTCAGCTTCCAAGTCAAAACCCTCTTGGCCCATTTTCGTCAATGTGTCGAGACGAGAGTTCATATAAGCCCAGCTAACATCGACGACTGCTTTGTCTTCAAGAGCTTCATAATCTTTCTCCCACAGTTCAACTTCAGCTCTTAATTCATCCCTTTCAGCCACGGCAGCATCATGAGAGGCCTTTAAAGGAGCGAGGGACCTTTCCAGGAATTGGACCTTCTGCATAAAGTTACGGAGATCCTCCTGAGTTTGAGTGAGCGACTAAACAAGTTCACCTGAATACTCCTCCTTCTGGTCCAATAAGTCCTTCAGGATCCTGATCTCTTCAGAGGCATGGGACAACTGCTCTGTGAATGAAGACTCTAAGACACTCTTGTCTTTGCCTGCCTGGTTCGAAGACGCCTTCTCAACGGCCAACTCTACTGCCATAACCCTCACTTGCTGCTCCAAGGTACAATTCTCTTCTTCCACAACCTCCATGTCGAGTTGTAAGATTTCATATTGCTCTTTCCAATTATCTGCATCGATACCAATTTTTCCCTATATTATTTTCAAAATACATATATTTCTTCAAAATAATGCATGAGCATCAATTAATATTTTTTCATAATTTTCTGCAATTTTCAAAGGATTTTTAATTAATTTATCCCAGTATTTTATTACCTAAACAATTACCAATTGCATCACAAATAATTTTATAATAATTTTATTGCTTAATTTTATCATTTATGTTTATATTGAGTTTTAATTATTTTATGTATAATTATATTTACATTTGTAGGCTATAATTACAATAACTTTGCAATAGTATCCATGTGTGTATAATTACTTTATTTTACACGAAAATGGTCTTTTATATTTTTATAATATTAATTAATTATTTTTAATCATTTTCATGCATAAATAACATATTTTGTTTTTCATTTATTTATTTTTATAAATTAGTTTATCAAATTAATTGGGTATTTAACATATAGCCTCTTTAATTTCGGACCTTAGCCCAATTACTACCCCATCCTAATTAAAGTCAACCCATTAACACATAACCCAACCCAATAACCCAATTCGTTAAACCCGCCCAACCCCCAGATTGAATCCTGGCTGTTGATCTCAGAGATCAACGGTCCAGGATATTCTTACCATTTTAATTAACCCACAACCCCCCAAACCCTAGTCACTCTCCAAAATTGGCCGCCCATGAAACCCCTTCCACCTCACCTCTCTCACTCATCTCTTCCCAACCCTAGCCCGCCGTCACCTGAACCCCCTTCGATTCATGGGTTTTCTCTTCGATCTTAGGCTTTATCTGGCCTCCTACCTCTACTGGTGTTATGATTTTTGTGTTATTTGATGGAATCTCAGAGAGATTCGACACATACTTGGTTCAAAGCCTTCACTTTCTCGATGAATTTGTGTGTGTTCGTTCCTATGTCTGTTAGTACTAATATCTTCATGTTTATGGCTTCAAATCTCTGGTTCAAACCAGATTTTTTCTCACCTTTTCTCTTTTTTAAACCCTCATTATTTTCTACTAGAGTCCGTTCAGATTTCTATAGATCTGAAATGATTTTGAGTTTATTTGATATCTCTCTTTTAAGATCTTCTGTTTTTCCTATTATTGTTGACCGATTTTTCGTTTTTCCCAAAAGCTAGGGTTTCATCTTTTTTAAGTTTCTGCAAAATGTTTTAAAATGTTTAAGTGCTTAACTCCGGTTCTTTTTACTTGTTCGACTGGTTTTCATATCTATGTCTTTATGCCCTAGGGTTTCTAATTATTCTGCTGCTTGTTCTAATGTTTTCCCGTTTATTTTGGCTCTGTTAAGTAAACTAATTAATTGATTTACTTGCTTAATTAGGATTTGAAATTGTACTTCTTTCCAAAATTGATATCTCTGTGAAATATTTTTATTTATTCTTTCCTTATATGTGACTCATAATTGGTACTGTCTTCCTTAATTATACTACTGGCCTGATTTCTGGGTTTTGATTTGTTTTGACCGACCTATAAATGATCTCTGCATTTATTTGTTTACCTTAAACCTCAATCTTGGCTGCTAATTGATTCTTCTTAATTTAAGTGATATTTCCCGGGTCTGTCTTATTAATTGATTTGGTTTAGCCCTAATTAACTGGTTAATTGATTTTGCATCCCTTATTTGTGAGCCCTTGACTTTCCTACCTTATTTGTTTATTCTGCTAAATGCTATATAATCCCTCACGGATTATAATTACAAGTACGTCAAGTAAAGCATGTTGTGAGTCCTAGTCTACCCGAACATAAGAATAATAGTAGCTACGCATGGACTCCCGTCACCTCGTGCGTACGTAGCCCCCACAAATAGTAGCACATACTTAATTATTTCACCTATGGAGACAATTCCCTCTTACAAGGTTAGAAAGGAGACTTACCTCGCTCCGAAGTTCCATAACCGGCTTCCAAGCCCTTCTAACGACTCAAATTGATGCACAACGCCCCAAACTATTGTTGATACCCAATTTTTTCCGAATTATTTTTTAAATTTGCATATATACCTTCTAAAATCACTTTTTATAATGATTGGTATTTTCCATAATTTTATATATTTTTATTAATTTCTTTTCCAATTTATTCGGTACTTTATATTCAATAATTATTCATGAACTATATTATAAATAATTTCAAAATATTTTTCCAGCTCAATATATCATTTTTAATCCTATTACGATTTAATTATTTCACAAAGTAGCCAAATTGGCATTATTTGGCTATAATTACAATGACTTTGCAATTACTTTGTAATTATAGCCTAATTATACACTTTATGCTATTTTAATTCAGCAATCAGTCATTTTATATTTTTAATACTAATTAATTTTCTTAATTTCACTTATTTAGCATTAATTTAATTTTTTCGTATAATTATTAGCCATTTTCGTTAATTATTTACCTATTTAATTGGGTATTTAACAACTAACCCTTTTCTATTAAAAATCTAGCCTACTCTAATTTAGCCCCAACCCAATTAAAACCAGCCCAATTACACAACCCAATACCCAAGCCCAAACCTAAATCTACCCGACCCAAACCGGATTCAATCCTGCCATTGATCAATATTGATCAACGGTCCAGATACACCCCTTCCTTAATTAACATAGGTTACTACCCCCCCCCCCCCCCCCCGCCCCCCCCCCCCCCCCCCCCTCCCCCCCCCCCCCCCCCCCCCCCCCGCCCCTTTCTCACCGGTCCACTCATCTCTCTACCTCCCTCTCTAGTCTTTCTCTATCCCCAGGTTCTCTCTAGGACCTTCATTCGTCTCTTCGTCTCCAATGGACACTGTCCACCTTCTCCGGTCATTCTCCCGCCGGAAACCATGGCCTCTCATCATCTCCTTGCTCTTGCTTCACCCCACGCCGGCCTAATGATACCCTTAGGCCCTCAGGTGAACCTGGAGCGGTTCAACTCCTCCCATGGTCTCTAACACAATTTTCGGCCACCTCCGACCGTCTGAGTAAGATCTGTGACCTCTCCGGCTAAAGCCGTGTCACGACCCAAACTGGAGGATCATGACTAGTACCCGGGCCATACTTGCCGAGCACCAACGTACATTTTATCTAATCTTCTTATTATCCTTAAGGGCCGACGAGATCAATATAAGTGGTAGATATGGATTATGAACACCAAACAATGAAAGATAATGGAATGAACATGGATAACATGGGATAACAAGACTGCCAAGAAAAAACATATAAATTAGGAGCTACCACGCTTCCATGAAAGACTATACAACAAAAATCATCCGACAAGGCATACTAAACTATACATAAGCTGACACCTGTCTATGAGCCTCTAAAGGAGCATAAGTAATGCAACATAGTCGGAACAGGGCCCCGACCTACCCATAATATCTATAACAAGAATGCATACCAAGACCACGGCTAGTCTGGAGAAGGGATCTCGCCTATAACCGCTAAACTAGAAAGCCTACTGTGGTGGGGGAACTGCGTCTACTTGTCTATCAGGACCTGCAGCACGACATGCATTGTCCAAAATAAAAGGACGTCAGTACGAATAATGTACTGAGTATGTAAGGCAGGTCAATGTAAATATGAACAATAATTTAAAGAGAGGTAGAGAAGATACAACCTGTAACATCTGAGTGCTTCTAAGAGACAGTAACATGAAATGCATGATACATATATATACATAATCTTTTAAAAACATCCGCCTCTGTGGGCATCATCATCACCGTATCAACATCCGCCTCTGTGGGCATCATCACCATCATATCATACCCGGACTCAAAGAGGACTCGGTAAACCCAATTGATCAGTGGTTGCACAATAGGTGCCATACCCGGCCGACTATAGCGCGGCTCGGTAGAGTAAAATAGATGCATATATATAATGCATGTAGGACTCATTGGAATCATATTCTGAACCCTTCAGAGTGGCATAAGGTTGATATTCTCCGTACACGTTATTAGGATTAACTCTTCATCAATAATATTATAATAATTAGGAAGTACCAACAACATTGATAACATAAGAATAAGAGAAGCAACCTCAACATCAATTGTTCTATAAGAAGGGAAACAATGTAAGTACTGCTAGCTTCTAAGAGTAGAGTATCTTTGGAAGCTCGTTCATTACATTATGTACAATCGGAGTCGTGCGAAAGAAGGAAAGGAATAGCCTCACATACCTTGTATATACTTCCCCAATTTCAAGCTATGCAATTGTCACGACTCCTTAGTCTACAATAAGAGAAACGACACTATCGTTATCATTTAAGCGTCATAACTATTGTGTATCGACCACAACCTATTTTACGATGAAACTGACAGAACCTCCCCTATATATATGACTTCACACAAGTCAAAACAATCACCAAACAACCCAGACAACATCAATAATAACCAAATTGAGCCTCCCAAAATAGTTCACACACAACCTAATAACTTCATACATAAAACGACCACCGTAGTCGTGTCAAATGACCCGGAAATGTTACGACGAACAACCAGCCCATAACCCTACATCTATATGGTTTTTCTCCACACCCTTCCTCCTCCAAAACTTCACAATACAGTAGTAAAACACGCAGCCTAATAGCAACACAAAACAGTTCGCAAAACAGTCCGCTACAAGTGAATAACTCGAACTCACGACTTCCGATCACCGTCCCGTGAGTTCTTACAAGTATAAAACGAATTACCATAAATTTACAGCACAAACAATGAATGAAAGAGAGCAGTAAACTCACCTTACTTGTTAGATAACTCAGCCCTTATCTTGGTTCTTCAAACTCAAGGGTTTACCCCCAATTTGAACTTGAAAGAGAGGGAAAATCAATTAGGGTTTGTGGATAATTTTTGGGAGGAAGCTTGCAGGGGTTTAGGTCTGGTTATTTGTGAAATATAATGAGGGATATATTGCAGGAGATAAGCCATTTAATGGGCTCTTTGGCTGACCCGAAATTGCCTCTTTTTGGGCTATCATTTCACCAAGTAGGTGACCCACCTACTTGTCACCTAGCAGCTTGTACAGTCCCGCGAAAATGTCTATATCTCTCTACTTCGATGTCGTATTGATAAAGAGTTTAATGCGTTGGAATCTAGACTCATAGATATTCAATTTGGTAGGTATATCACCCTGTAGATCCAAGTAGATTTGGAGAAAAGCTTAATAACATTTACCTAAACTTTAAGTAAAACTATGAACCTAAGTTGCGACAACTCTTGTCGATTTTTGTTTCATAACTCGTTTGACTTCAAGACTATGATACGGATATTATATGATTCAAATAACGTAAAACACGACCTCTTGGGAATATCAAGCACCCCTAGGTTTACCCAAAAATACGAGTTACAACAACCTTGATTCGTTTAACTTCTAATACGTGTTA
Organism: Nicotiana undulata; assembly: GCA_005239495.1. Taxonomy (NCBI): domain Eukaryota; kingdom Viridiplantae; phylum Streptophyta; class Magnoliopsida; order Solanales; family Solanaceae; genus Nicotiana; species Nicotiana undulata. The sequence goes on from ML273090.1 coordinate 22,866, forward strand.
ATCACTCTTATACACTCTTGTATCATTTAAGATCAATAGGATTAACTTCTTATCATCTCAACGATAATCTCTTCTCATGTTTACGTCGATTAACTTATGGCATGAACCAACGTACGTGAATGTGGGTTGTAACACCCTCCCCCCCTTAGGAGCATTCGTCCTCGAATGTAAGTGTTTAGGGGGAGCCTAACCCTTTGTGGATTCCAACGGAAATTTCCGGCCCAGTTTTCCCCTATAAAATGGATACTAGACAAACTTACAAGCAGTTGAACCCAATGTATTGCCTTGCAAGACTAGGCAAAACATTATGGATATGTACACTATCTGCATATCACCATTGTGTATTAAGGAAGAGTACTCTCAAGCTATTGCTTACCTCATAGAGATGTTTCACCTTCTAATGCGTCCTGCGTCCCCTCGGAATCCTTGTTATCATGAATCTGGAACAAGTAAGGGTATTTAGACTTAATCTGCTCTTCTGCTTCCCAAGTAATTTCTTCCATGTTCTTGTTCCTCCATAATACTTTGACGGAAGCTACATATCCTTTGTTCTTAGCTTGCGGACTTCTCGTTTTGATATAGTTACTAGCACTTCTTCATATGATATATCCTCTGTAACTTGTACATCTTTGATAGGGACGACTCGAGAAGGGTCTCCAATACATTTCCCCAACATAGATACATGGAATACCGGGTGGACAAATTCTAATTCGGATGGCAATTCTAACTCATAAGCAACATGTCCAATTCGTCGAAGAATTTTGTACGGACCGATATATCGTGGACTCAGCTTACCCTTCTTCCCAAAACACATAACACCCTTCATCGGTGAGATCCTCAGGAAAACCCAATCACCAACCTCGAACTCCAAATCATGACGTCGGACATCAGAATAAGATGTTTGCCTGCTTTGTGTCGTCCTTAGCCGCTCTTGTATCAGTTTCACCTTCTCAATGACTTGGTCAAATCTAGCCCATATAGTTTTGTTTCACCGACTTCGAACCATCCAAGTGGTGATCTACATCTCCTCCCATATAGTGCCTCGTACGGGGCCATTTTAATACTGGAATGATAGCTATTATTGTAGGCAAATTCTATTAGTGGAAGATGGTCATCCCAATTCCCCTTGAAATCCAGAACACATGCTCGTAGCATATCTTCAAGTGTTTGAATGGTACGTTCGGCCTGTTCGTCAGTCTATGGATGGAATGTAGTGCTGAGATTCACTTGTGTGCCTAAACCCTTCTGGAAAGACCTCCAAAATTTAGCTGCAAATTGCGCTCCTCGGTTTGATATAATAGATATAGGTACACCATGAAGCCTAACAATCTCCTTGATATAAATACTTTGCATAATCTTCAGCTGTGTAAGTTGTCTTAACTGGCAGAAAATGGGCACATTTTGTAAGTCGATCAACTATCACACATATGGAGTCAAACTTATGATAAGAGCGAGGCAATCCAATAATGAAGTCCATATTAATCACCTCCCATTTCCAGGTCGGAATCTCTATATTCTGAAGCAATCCATTGGGTTTCTGATGCTCGATTTTTACTTGTTGACAATTAGGACACTGGGCTACAAATTCTGCAATAGACTTCTTTATGTTATCCCACCAATACTGCTCCTTAAAATCATGATACATCTTTGTCGAGCCGGGATGGATGGAATATCGGTATTGATGAATCTCAATCATAATATTCTCTCTCAACCCTGCCACATCAGGCACACATAACCGGGCCTGGTATCTCAGTGCCACACCTGCTCCGATCTCAAAAGCCGTAATTTTACACTGTTGAATGCTCTCTCTCAATCGTACTAAGGTAGGATCTTCATATTGCCGTGCTTTTACCTCGGCTACCAAAGATGATTCTGATGTATTATCTACAGTAACCCCTCCTTCATCAGTGTCTAACAATCTAATTCTCATATTCGCTAGCTGATGAAGCTCATTAGTCAACCCCTGTCTACTTGCCTCAATGTGTACTAAGCTTCCCATTGACTTACGACTAAGAGTGTTTGCCACAACATTGGCTTTACCAGGATGGTGCAATATCTCAACATCGTAATCTTTTAGTAATTCAAGCCAACTACGCTGCCTCAAATTCAACTCCTTTTGCTTGAAGATGTATTGAAAACTCTTGTGATCTGTGTAGATGTCAACATGGACGCCGTATAAGTAGTGCCACCATATCTTCAAAGCATATATTACTGCAACCAATTCCAAATCATGGGTCGGGTAATTCTTTTCATGCTACTTCAATTGTATTGATGCATAAGAAATCACCTTCCCATGTTGCATCAATACGCACCCCAAACCTATACCTGAGGCATCACAATATACCACATAACCTTCTGTTCCTTCTGGGAGAGTGAGCACTGGCGCAGATGTCAATCGATTCTTTAACGCCTGAAAACTTCGTTCACAAGCGCTAGACCACTGGAACTTAGTAGCTTTCTGTGTTAACCTAGTCAATGGTGCTGATATAGAGGAAAACCCTTCTACAAATCGCCTATAATATCTTGCTAGCCCCAGGAAGCTGCGGACTTCTGATGGTGTTGTAGGTCTCGGCCAATTTTTTACTGCATCGATCTTTTGAGTTTCGACACTAATACCCTCGTCAGATATCATATGGCCAATGAATGCTACTGAGTTCAGCTAGAATTCACATTTGGAGAGCTTAGCATATAACTTACGATCCTGAAGCATCTGTAATACTATCCGAAAGTGGCCCGCATGTTCGGCCTCTGAACGAGAATACACCAAAATGTCATCAATGAATACGATCACGAACACATCAAGATAGGGCCTGAATANCAAACAAGTCGTCAATCCTTGGAAGTGGATACTTGTTCTTTATAGTAAACTTATTCAACTGTCGATAGTCGATACACATCCGTAACGACCCGTCTTTCTCCGCACGAACATGATCGGCGCACCCCAAGGTGAAGTGCTAGGCCTAATGCAGTCGTTATCCAGCAAGTCTTTCAAATGCACCTTCAACTCGCGCAACTCTGCCGGAGCCATCCTGTATGGAGGAATAGATATGGGTTGAGTGTCAAGCAATACATCAATGCTAAACTCAATCTCCCTTTCAGGAGGAAGGCCTGGAAGTTCATCTAGGAAAACATCTGGAATTCATTGACCACGGGTATTGATTGTAGAGTAGGTGGCTTCGTCTCCGCATCCCTAACGCGAACGAGATGATAAATGTACCCCTTTGAGATCATCTTTCTTGCCTTAAGATAGGAAATAAACCTACCTTTCGGCGTAGCAATGTTCCCTTTACATTCGATGACGGGTTCATTAGGAAATTGAAACCTAACCATCTTCGTACGACAATCAACATTTGCATAGCATGAGGCCAACCAGTCCATTCCCATTATCACGTCGAAATCAACCATTTCTAATTCAAATAAATTCGCCGAGGTTTGACGACTACAAATCATCACTGTGCAACCTTTATATACCCTTCTAGCAATCACAGAATCTCCTATCGGAGTAGATACCGCAAGTGGTTTACTTATCAATTCAGGTTCANTAAATTCGCCGAGGTTTGACGACTACAAATCTTCACCGTGCAACCTTTATATACCCTTCTAGCAATCACAGAATCTCCTATCGGAGTAGATACCGCAAGTGGTTTACTTATCAATTCGGGTTCAACGCCAAACTTATTAGACACAAAAGGTGTAACATATGATAATGTAGATCCCGGATCAATCAACGCATATAAATCGTAAGAAAACACAAACAATATACCTGTAACAACATCCTGAGACGACTTGAGATCATGTCGACCTACTAAAGCGTAGGTTCGATTTTGAGCACCACTCGAACTCGGCACATCACCTCTACCTCTACCACGGCATGTCGACTGCTGAAAACCTCGTGCTGGAGGTCGAACTGATGAGGAAGAACCAGACACTAATCCAGTTGGCTGAGCCATACCACCACCTTCTCTGTTAGGACAATCCCGCTTTATATGGCCAGGCTGTCCGCAAGAATAGCATGCATCAGAACCTCGACGACACAGTACAAAGTGGGCCTTGCCACACTGATCACAACGGGGTGCTGGGAGTCTCGTCTGACTAGTATCCCTATGATATTTCGAGCCTGATGCCCGCAAACTCTGACAACCAGAATAGGTAAATCAATCATACCGAGACCTCTGAAACAGTGAAGGAGCACTAGCTACAGGCGGTGCCGAACTCCTCAAAAACTGGGGCCTAACACTACCTCTGAAGTCATGAGAATACCCCACAAACCTCGCCCTCTTATGTTGGCCCCTATCCTGCTCCCTATCTACCCTTTGCTGGCGCTTACGATCCTCTAGGGTCTTAGCATAATCCTGAATACGGGAAATATCCATGCCCTCCACCAAGGAGGTTTTCGTGCACTCATTTATCAGATGTGGTCCCAACCCGTTCACGAACATATGCACCCTATCACTCATCTCAGCCACCATATGAGAAGCATACCTTGCTAACGAATCAAATTGCATGTTATACTCTCGCACACTCATATTACCTTGTCTAAGGTTCAAGAACTTATCAGCTCTAGCTCGTCGTATCTCAACGGGCAAATAGTGACGAAGAAAGGTCAGAAAATTCCTTCCACACAGCTCGAGGGGCATTCAAACCCCTGGATCTCTCCCAACTATCATACCAGAAAACCGCTAAATCCCGTAACCGATAAGAAGCCAACTCTACTGCCTCTTTATCTGTAGCATGCATAACCCATAGTGTATAATGAAACTGGTCAATAAATGTCTGTGGGTCCTCCTTGGGGTCTGATCCGGTAAACATTGGAGGGTCTAGATTAATAAAATCACGAACTCTCGTACTATCTAGTTTATCAGCAACACCGGTATTCTGCCTCTGACCCTGAGAAGCTACCAAGCTAGTCAACAACTGCACTGCACTCCACATATCATGCTCTGTAGGGCCTGACGAAGGAATTGGTGGTGCTGGGTTCCTCCTAATATCCTCTGGATGAGACAGAGTAGATGAGGTATGAGACGGCATCTCACCCTGAGCCTCACTTTGTCCTGCTCTGGCTTGAGGCACCTGACTAGCACCCTCTCCCGCAACTATATCAAGCCGTCTACTAATTGCTTGATTCCTAGTCGAAGGCATCGCTGAAAGAAAACAAGGTTAATATTAGATACAACACTAAAGACTCAACTCTACGCACGATCTAGATTTAGGAAGAAGCTAACAACCCTAGATGTCACGTAGTATTCTGATTATAAATGTGGCGCGCTACACATCCATAATCAACACTCTACTAGACACGGCTCATAGACAACCCCTAGGACAGACTTGCTCTGATACCAAGTTTGTCACAACCCAAACTGGAGGATCATGACTAGTACCCGGGCCATACTTGCCGAGCACCAACGTACATTTTATCTAATCTTCTTATTATCGTTAAGGGCCGACGAGATCAATATAAGTGGTAAATATGGATTATGAACACCAAACAATGAAAGATAATGGAATGAACATGGATAACATGGGATAACAAGACTGCCAAGAAACTACATATAAGTTAGGAGCTACCACGCTTCCATGAAAGACTATACAACAAAAATCATCTGACAAGGCATACCAAACTATACATAAAGTGACACCTATCTATGAGCCTCTAAAGGAGCATAAGTAATGCCACGTAGTCGGAATAGGGCCCCGACATACCCATAATATCTATAACAAAAATGCATACCAAGACCACGGCAAGTCCGGAGAAGGGATCTCGCCTATAACCGTTGAACTGGAAAGCCTACTGTGGTGGGGGAACTGCGTCTACTTGTCTATCAGGACCTGCAGCACGACATGCAGCGTCCACAGATAAAAGGACATCAGTACAAATAATGTACTGAGTATGTAAGGCAGGTTAATGTAAATATTAACAATAATGTAAAGAGAGGTAGAGAAGATACAACCTGTAACGTCTGAGTGCTTCTAAGAGACAGTAACATGAAATGCATGATACATATATATACATAATCTTTTATAAACATCCGCCTCTGTGGGCATCATCATCATCGTATCAACATCCGCCTCTGTGGGCATCAACATCATCATATCATACCCGGCCTCAAAGAGGACTCGGTGAACCTAACTGATCAGTGGTTGCACAATAGGTGCCATACCCGGCCGACTATAGCGTGGCTCGGTAGAGTAAA
>ML273090.1:29377-105645 GCA_005239495.1 Nicotiana undulata
ATATATATAATGCATGTAGGACTCATTGGAATCATATTCTGAACCCTTTCGGAGTGGCGTACGGTCGATATTATCCATACACGTTATTAGGATTAACTCTTCATCAAGAATCTTATAATAATCAGGAAGTACCAACAACATTGATAACATAAGAATAAGAGAAGCAACCTCAACATCAATTGTTCCATAAGAAGGGAAACAATGTAAGTACTGCTAGCTTCTAAGAGTAGAGTATCTTTGGAAGCTCGTTCATTGCATTATGTACAATCGGAGTCGTGCAAAAGAAGGAAAGGAATAGCCTCACATACCTTGTATATACTGCCCCAATATCAAGCTATGCAATTGTCACGACTCCTTAGTCTACAATAAGAGAAACGACACTAGCGTTATCATTTAAGCGTCATAACTATTGTGTATCGACCACAACCTATTTTACGATGAAACGGACAACACATACCCTATATATATATGACTTCACACAATTCAAAACAATCACCAAACATCCCAAACAACATCAATAATAATCAAATTGAGCCTCCCAAAACAGTTCACACACAACCTAATAACTTCATACATAAGACTACCACCGTAGTCGTGTCAAACGACCCGGAAATATTACGACGAACGACCAGCCCAAAACCCTACATATATGGTGTTTCTCCACAAACTTCCTCCTCCAAAACTCTACAATACAGTAGTAAACACACAACCCAATAGAAACACAAAACAATCCGCAAAACAGTCCGCTACAAGTGAATAACTCGAACTCACGGCTTTCGATCACCGTCCCGTTAGTTCTTACAGGTATAAAACGAATTACCATTAATTTACAGCACAAAAAATGGATGAAAGAGAGCAGAAAACTCACCTTACTTGTTGGATAACTAAGCCCTTATCTTGGTTCTTCAAACTCTAGGGTTTACCCCCAATTTGAACTTGAAAGAGAGGGAAAATCAGTTAGGGTTTGTGGATAATTTTTGGTAGGAATTTTGCAGGGGTTTAGGTCTAGTTATTTGTGAAATATAATGAGGGATATATTTCAGGAGATAAGCCTTTTAATGGGCTCTTTGGAGGACCCAAAATTGCCTCTTTTTGGCCTATCATTTAACCAAGTAGGTGACCCACCTACTTGTCACCTAGCATCTTCTGCAGTCTCGCGAAAATGTCCATATCTCTCTACTTTGATGTCGTATTGATAAACAGTTTAATGAGTTGGAAACTAGACTCATAAATATTCAATTGGATGGGTGGATCTCCCTGTAATTCCAAGTAGATTGGGATAAAAGCTTAATAACATTTGACCTAAAGTTTAAGTAAAACTATGAACCTAAGTTGCGACAAGTCTTGTCGAATTTTGTTTCATAACTCGTTTGACTTCAAGACTATGATACGGATATTATATGATTAAAACACCTTAAAACACGACCTCTTGATAATATCAAGCACCCCTAGGTTTACCCAAAAATACGAGTTACGACATCCTTGATTCGTTTAACTTCTAATACGTGTTAATCACTCATATACACTCTTGTATCATTTAAGATTAATAGGATTAACTTATTATCATCTCAAAGATAATATCTTCTCATGTTTACGTTGATTAACTTATGGCATGAGCCAACGTACGTGAATATAGGTTGTAACAAGTCGGTGAAATTTTAAGGTTTTTCTCATTTTTTCTAGGTCCACTGAAACCCTAAAACTTAAGATTTTCCGATTTCTTCTAGATCTGTTATAGATATATGTGTGTTATGAGTTCATTGTTGTTTTCCCCAAAGGTTTCTCCCGTTTTCTCTAAAATAACTCTTCGTCTTCATAACTAGGGTTTCTTAACCCCCTTTCAAAATGACTTTCCCTCTAATTTTCGGTATTACTGTATGATTTTTACTATGTTTAAATGGTTTATTTAAGTTTTCCCCTTTTATCTGATTCATTACGTTGAAACCCTAATTGTTCGTCTAGCTTAGGGTTATGAGTTTATCTTTGCTCCTCTGATTTGTGTGTATGCTTGCTTTCTCCTGAGCATGTTCTGATTTTCGATGATTCTTTACTCTATTATGCTTATTAGAGTTTTGATTCGTATCTTCTAGCCTATACAGTGATTATCTCATTTATTCACTGAAATTTGTGTTAATCTCATCAGTACTATTTTATTTGAATCCCTAATTTTATGTGTGATTATTACCCTATTATACTCATTAGGGTTTCTGATTTTTTTTTTACTTATTCCGCCTATATTATTCTGTTTATTACAAAAGATTTGTAGTAATATCCTGTAATCAGTACTATTTTGAATCCTTGATTTCCCATAAATTGGTACTCTTTTACTAATTGATATCCTTTACCAATTTTCGACTTCTAAATCATTTTTTCTTGCCCTATTTTGTGGTTGACTACCTTATTCACTGATTCTTAATATTGTTTCCTTAATTAAGACTCTCTGAACCTAGCCTAAATTATCTTCTCTATACTTACCATTTGAATTATTCCCTTAAGCTATATATGGTCTTTTTCCTTAATTAAGGAAGTACTCATACTATTCTGATACTGATTGATTATGAATTCCTTCAATTACTGCTTGACTTTGGTTTGCACCTTATTTACCATAGTTTTCAAAGCTATAATAGACGATCCTCTTATTTTTCAAGACAGAAAGACACAAACTAATATGTGCACTCTCTCTCACAACAAAACTTGCTCTCTCTCTTTTCTGTGCTACTTGCTACTGATCTGAATTAGCCGACTACAAGCCAAGGCTAATTACTGTTCATCTCTTAACCTCTGCTTTGGTGTTACTGTTTTCTCCCTTATACTGGTATGTTCTGATTTAGACTTCAGTCACCAAACCAATATGTTTCTATTACAGGTTCAATTCCTTGTATTGCTGATATGCTTTTATTTACTGTTTTGTTGTTGAACATACAATTAGGGTTCTGAATCTCCTCTACATGTTTAGCTTCACCTTACTTATAAATGACCAATATGTCTCTGTGTATTTAGCATTTGTTCCATATGTGAATATTCATGCTTGTGACTAATGCATTAGTGCAATCATGTTCTGAATTATTTGGTTTTGATATGTTCTAACTCTTTGCCATACCCCTGACCCCCTTGAACCTTGGGAACTTCTGATTGCATGTCTATGTGTGCTTCTGCCTGCGACACAGGCTCTGTATTTGTCCCTCAAACACTCTCATCCTTGTTTGTGATTGTTGGACCATCCTGGTTTTTTTTATGTGATACTAGCTTTACTTTGTTTGAGATTGGTGTTTCCCCAGAACTATTTTCATCAGTTAAAACCTTTGTTATGAGAAATTATTTTCACTAAGTCTCTCTCTTTCTCTCAAAACTTTTTTAAAATTGTTTTCATACTCAAACTCCTCAATACTATGAGCACTTTCACTATACTCTTAGACATTAGGTTCTGCCCCTCTCGTGTGAGCATTGCTTTTGGACCCTTGAGCTCCCTCTGAACTTTGACACACAAGAGTTGGACCTTCCACACTGCACTTAATCCATCTTGGCTATGAAATCTGGATGTGAGCATTGCCCGGGATCCTCTGAGATCCTTAGGAAACTCTGACACACCCGGATTATGAAAGGTTGTTAAATAACACAATGGCATTGAGGACCTGGAGACTTGGGCCTATTATGAAGGCTCCCTATAGTTAACTTATTCTTTTTCTTTTGGTTATGTAATTCATATTCAAAGGCTTGTAATAATTATTTGTAAAGAACAATTATAGGGTGGATAGTGAAAATGGGTGGGGATATGCGTGTTGTAGTATAAGTAAAGGGTAGGGATCCTGTTTCTAGGTTTACTTTTCCCATATGTGCAATAGCAACCATGTTTAGGTACAACATGCCCGACATGCCATGCATATCATGTCACTTAAGTATTCAACATCTCATCACGCGTAGAAATCATGTCTATACGGTGAATAACAACAACAACAAAAATGGCTATCATGATATCCTGCTCATGTCTATCTGTTCTGAAAGTAACATAGAATCTTGTTCATAGGATTAATAATAACAACAAAAACTGCTACTATGTGATTCTGTTCACGTCAATGTATTCTAAAAAAATGTAATCCTGCCTTGGAATAAATAAATCAACATTAGTTGTTATTCATGCACTCACCATGCTGCCATGCCGATTTAGAAATCCTGTTTTAGGATAAACAACCTAATGAGCATATCATCTTTGCATATTCTGAAAGTGATGTTTAATGCTGTAATATTTGTGCATATAGAAATCATGTTCAGGATTCTGCATCACTCTGAATTCCTACCTGCGCATTAGACATCATGTTTCAGGATCTCATGCTCGCTTAAGTACACCTAGCTTAAATATTAATGCATAAGAATGGTATTAAACAACTTCGTTTAGTTTTTCTAAATAACTGAATATAATTTTGTGTCCTGAACAACTAGAACATCATGTTTAGGTAATATAGTCTCAAATAGATTTTCGCACTTCCGAAACTGGTATAATATCTCACACCTAGGCAAGCCTCAGGTGATCAAACTGTTAAAACTGGAAATCTGTTCCTTTGTATATGCTGCCTAATACTCAACAGGTTTTAAACCAGTAGACAAACTGATTAGGGTCCTTTCTGAGTCATAAGACAAATCTGAATATCTGCCTACATTCTAAGATCACCTAGATATCATGATTTAGGGTTTGAATTAACAATATTGCCCCTAATATGTGTATGAGACATGTTGTTTATGTGTACTATGTGTGGAGGAATATTTGAGCCTTTACCTTGCCTTCCATTCTTCCATTTATCTGTAGTCCTACTTGTTTATTATATGTCGCCTTAGCATTTTCACCTTTCAAGCCTAAGGGTCTGCCTGGCACCTCCCTTATAGGATAGAAGTCCTAAAATCCTCCAGGACTAATAGGAAAGGGACAGGTAATAGCATGCAATAGAGTTCGTTACCAACACGCGCTTTAGTTACCTTCACGGGGTGGGAAAGGGTAGAATGTGGATATGATGACCGGTGCACTAATACCACGTGTAGCCCCTCTTTGAGGAGTGTCATACCGGGTATTTCATTGAGGTGATCTATATTGTAAAACCTAGGATATCCTTTACTTTTTTATATTTGTACCCTTTCCTTTTCCCTTTTATGTGAAATTAAGTGTTTATCTCTTTCAAATATTTATTCCTTCCCAAAAACAAAACTGACATGTTTCTTTGTTTTCCTTTGTAACCGCTTTAAATCATAACTGTCGTATTTATCGCTTTCTTAACGTGAAAATACACGACAACATGCTTCTAATGCTTATTATTGCATAACCATGCTCAACATTCATACTCCACTCGTGCCAAACAAATACTATAGCAACGCTTGATGAGTGGTTGCGCTCTTCCTATATTATTACCCCCTAAATTCGGAAAGGCTTATTTGCGGTAAAACTAGTCAATCAGCGGTGCAGTCGACGGTTCCGTGCCTTCCCCCTTGAGTTGTCCGCTCAAGGGTACCAGTCTAAAACCCCATATAAACCTTACTCTGTTATATTGTTGCATGCATCATGGTCAAACCTAGCCAAGCAAAAGTGTTATCCGCACAGTAGCTTTTAAGAAAGCCTTGTCCAAAGTCCACTGGCTTTCCTAAACCCAAACAGAAGTCGTCACGTTCTGTGCATTTATTTGGAGAACTAAATGCTTCATGCTAATTGTTGATATTAAATAGTCGAGTTTGGCGGGGGAAAGGGCCTAACCTTGTTTGCCTTGCAGAAATATGAGGCACGAAGTCCCCAGATTCGACATAGTCTCCAATATCCACCCAAGACTGCTGAGTTGGAAAACCTACACTCTAGCGACAAAACACTCGTCAAGAAGTATCTGGGTAATGAGCCGTCCCTCCTGGACATCCAGCCTAATAACATGAGCTGAGGGGACCGAGGTGGACATCTAGCCAGAGCATACCTATTGCTGGGACTTCGCGAGTTGGGAGAGTTTTTCGAGGAAGCAAGAATGTCGAGTATGGGGAAGGTCCTTCTCGGACCAAGTAGATAGGAATGTCTTTCTTTTTCTTTATCAATGTAATAAGGCCAATGGCCATTAGTGACCTTTACTTCCTGCCTATTTAGTGTCGTTTTGGGATTCGTCTATTTTCTTATCAATAAAATGAGGCATTTTAAGTTCTCCAAATCAATTTGTCGCTAGGCCTACCTCGGGCACAAAAGAAGTCCCCAAATTAGGACGCACTTTACATTCCCGCACTATGTGTTTAAATACTGCAATACTTTTCATAATCCTCACTAACTTGGCTACCTTTTTTGTTTTTGTTTTGTTTCTTCTTTTATTTATTCCTCTCCCCAAGGATTAGTTCGTGCACTCTGGCATCATCAACTTATCTCACAAGATCCAGGGGCCCTCCACCCACTCCTCCTCCTAGTTCTCCCAAAGTCAAGAACAAAGGCAAGAATAAAAGCACTTTCAGCAATGAGGAACTTGTTTCTGGAGGACAGTGATATGGACTGTTGCGTTATTATCGAGGAGGAGGGGAGGAAGGCCCTTCCATACAGGATATGAGCAGAGGGGCATGCCTAAAGAATTGGACCATCAGGACAACCAAATCCCGACAAGCCTCGGGGTAGCAAGGCTAAAACAAGCACTATTCATTGTCTTTCTTTGCAAAATGATTTCCTTTCTCGCATTTTGATTCTTGCAATAAGATCTTCTATGTTCAAAAATAATCATTCAATTTATCAAAAGCATTTTCAATTTTTTCTTATGAATCAATATTTATTGCTATCATTTTTCTCTCATTACTTTACCTATACAACATTACTATTACTTGTCTTGACAAACCGATGACTGTGACATGCAACGAGATAACGCAACAAACAGACGTTGATTCAGAAGAAGATGATATACCCGACGAGATTGTTAAAGAAGTTAAAAATTTTGAGAGCAGACCTAAGTCCAACCTGGACGAGACTGAAGTTATCAACCTGGGAGATTCGGAAAATGTCAAGGAGACTCGCATCAACATTCATTTGTCACCATCAGAAAAGAAAGAATACAAAGAGTTTTTGAAAGAGTATGAGGATATATTTGTCGGATCGTACGATGACATGACTGGTCTAAGTACGTCTATTGTGGCTCAAAAATTGCCAACCAATCCAATGTGTCCTCCGGTAAAGCAAAAGCTCAGAAAATTCAAACCCGACATGAGTTAGAAAATCAATGAAGAAGTTACCAAGCAGATCAACGCCAAGGTTCTCAGGGTAGTCGAGCACCCGACATGGTTAGCCAACATTGTGCCAGTGCCAAAGAAGGATGGGAAGGTCAGATTCTGTGTCAACTACCGGGATCTCGACCGGACCAGTCCGAAAGACGACTTCCCCTTGCCAAATATACACATCCTGATAGACAATTGCGCCAAGCATGAGCTACAGTCATTCGTAGATTTCTTCGTTGGTTATCATCAGATCTGAATGGATGAGGAAGATGCTGAGAAAACGACTTTCATTACGCCGTGGGGAGGGTACTGTTACAAGATGATGCCATTCGTCCTGAAGAATGCAGGGGCCACCTACATGAGGGATATGACCACCATCTTCCACGACATGATTCACAAGGAGATCGAGGTATACGTGGATGATGTTATTATCAAATCCAATAAAGCCATTAGTCACACATAAGACTTGAGGAAGTTTTTCAATAGGTTGCAGAAATACAATCTGAAGCTGAACCCCGCGAAGTGTGCATTCGGGGTTCCAGCTGGGAAATTGCTTGGGTTCATTGCCATCTGCCGAGGAATAGAATTGGATCCGCCAAAGTTCAAATCCATTCAAGAACTACCACCGCCAAGGAACAAGAAAGATGTGATGAGTTTCTTGGGGAGGCTTAATTACATTAGCCGATTCATAGCATGGTCTACAGTTATCTGTGAGCCGGTCTTCAAGATGCTGAAGAAGGACGCCGTAACTAAGTGGACTGATGATTGTCAAAAGGCTTTCGACAGAATCAAGGAATACCTGTCAACACCACCAATCTTGGTACCACCTGAGCCAGGTAGGCCTCTATTACTCTACCTTGCGTTATTAGATGGAGCCTTCGGCTGCATTCTAGGCCAGCACGATGAAACAGGAAGCAAGGAGGAGGCTATTTATTATCTCAGCAAGAAGTTCACTCCATACGAGGCTAGGTATTCTATATTGGAACGCACCTGTTGTGCTTTGACTTGGGTCACTCAGAAGTAGAGGCATTACTTCTGTGCCTATACAACATATCTCATATCGAGAATGGATCCATTGAAGTACATCTTTCAGAAGCCCATGACCACTGGCAAGCTAGCCAAGTGGAAAATCCTGCTAAGTAAGTTCGACATTATCTATGCGACTCAGAAAGAGGTCAAGGGACTGGCACTGGCAGACCACCTTGCTGAGAACCCCGTGGACGGAGAATACAAACCTTTGAAAATGTATTTTACTGATGAAGAGGTATCATTCATAGGAGAAGACATTGCAGAATCCTATGACGGTTGGAGGATGTTCTTCGATGGAGCAGTGAACTTCAAAGGAGTTGGCATTGGAGCAGTCTTAATATCGAAAACCGGTCAGCATTATCCGGTGTCTGCCAAATTCAGATTCCTCTGCACCAACAATATGGCAGAGTATGAAGCCTGTATCTTAGGGCTCAACACGGCCATTGACATGAACGTCCAGGAGCCGTTATTGATAGGTGACTCAGATTTGCTGGTACATCAGGTACAAGGAGAGTGGGCAACCAAGATTTCCAAGATACTGTCGTATCTGCACCAGGTACAGGAATTGAGAAAGAGGTTCACTAAGATAGAATTTCGGCATGTCCCCAGAATCCAGAATGAGTTCGCCCATGCATTGGCTACTTTGTCCTCAATGATCCAGTATACGGACAAGAATTTCATTGATCCTATTCCCATAAAGATCCATAATCAGCTAGCTTATTGTGCTCATGTCGAAGAAGAAGAAGCAGACGGAAACCCTTGGTTTCATGACATCAAGGAGTATTTGGCACACGGGGATTACCCAGAGCTTGCGAATCCCACTCAGAAACGCACACTTCGGAGACTATCCAACAACTTCTTTCACGGCGGAGGAATCCTATATAGGAGAACTCCCTATTTGGGATTATTAAGATGTGTCGACACAAAGGAAGCATCCAAGCTACTAGAAGAAATTCATGATGGGACCTGCGGTCCACATATGAACGGTTTTCTTCTGGAAAAGAAGATACTCCGAGCTGGTTACTTTTGGATGACTATGGAAACTGACTGCATCCAGTATGTCCGGAAATGCCACCGCTATCAGATACACGCAAATATGATAAAGGTACCTCCAAACGAGCTCAATGCAACAAGCTCACCGTGGTCGTTCTCCGCCTAGGGCATGGACGTTATTGGACCAATTGAGTTGGTCGCCTCTAACAGACACAGGTTCATTCTGGTAGCCATTGATTACTTCACTAAATGGGTCGAAGCAGCCTCCTACAAAGCAGTAACTAAGAAAGTCGTGGCAGTCTTTGTCTGCGACCGTATTGTTTGTCGATTCGGAATTCCTGAGTCAATCATCACCGACAATGGTTCCAATATCAAGAGAGATTTGATGAAAGCTATGTGTGAAACTTTCGAGATCAAACAAAAGAATTCCACAGCCTATCGACCTCAAATGAATGGAGCCGTAGAGGCTTCCAACAAAAACATCAAGAAGATACTAAGAAAGACGATAGAAAGACACAAGCAGTGGCATGAGAAATTATCATTCGCTTTATTGGTATATCGCACCACAGTTCGCACATCAACCAGGGCAACTCCCTATATGCTAGTTTACGGTACAAAGGCTGTTATTCCTGCCGAAGTTGAGATTCCATCTCTAAGAATTATACAAGAAGTCGAGCTCAGCGACGCAGAATGGGTAAAGAGCCGTTATGAGCAACTAGCCCTCATAGACGAAAAGAGAATGAATGCAGTTTGTCATGGTCAACTCTATCAGAACAGAATGACCAGAACCTTCAACAAGAAAGTCAAGCCGAGACAGTTCACACCAGGGCAGCTGGTGTTAAATAAGATCTTTCCACATCAAGATGAAGCCAAAGGGAAGTTCTCTCCCAACTGGCAAAGTCCATACATGGTTCACCGAGTGATGACAGGAGGAGCAATTATACTTGCAAAAATGGACGGAGAAGTCTGGCCAAAACCAATCAACTTAGATGCAATCAAACGTTACTATGTGTAATCCTTTATACTTTTATCAATGATTTAAATTGAACTACGCCTGACCTGATTCCCGTTTAAGAGGGGATACATAGGCATCCCTATGGGATCGGTCACAATTCAATAAAAAATTCATTTTCCCCCGCAATTGGAAACTGGGGTAGAATTTTAGGAGGACCCTCAAATTTCCGAAGCAAGTTCAGCCAATTGCCGTACGAGCAGCAGTCAGAAACATCAAACCATCAAACTAGGGCAGAATTTTTAGGAGGACCCTCAAAATTCCATAGCAAGAAATTTTGCAATGTCTTGGACCACGTCACGGTCGTCGGTTCATGTAAAAACTATTTTAAATTATACGTTTATGTCATACTTTTACAAAAGCATGCATGTTTGTTCTTAAAACAACTTTGTTTAGTAAACGCTACCCCAATGACATAGGCGGTATCATCAGATCAAGCCGAACGAGTCAAGCAAAGCCAGCGGGGATACGAACTAACCTTCCCCTTATAGAACTCACAATCTTTCTTTGGATATAGGCACTAAGGTTGCAGAATCCCTAAAACATATTGTCCGCCCAGGGGACAAAAATATTTAAAAACACGATTCCCAAACCATTACACTTGACGACGTTTGCTATCAGCGCATACAAATAATGTACCGCAGTCACAATGTTCACAGTAATCGTACCACCGCAAGATGCTATCAGCTAAGAAACTCTACTATCGTTTGTCATTTTATTCCCTGCATAAGACTACCTTTCTGCCTTCCGAGACTAAACGATGTCTCCCTCTGCATTTGCATCTCTGCATAAGGCTACCATTCTGCCTTCCAAGGTTAAGCTCTACCTCCGTCTGCATTGCATAAGGCTACCACTCTTCCTTCCACATGCATAAGGCTACCTTTCTGCCTTTCGAGACTAAACGATGTCTCCATCTGCATTCGCATCTCTGCATAAGGCTACCATTCTACCTTCCAACTTGCATAAGGCTATCTTTCTGCCTTCCGAGACTAAACGTTGTCTCCCTCTGCATTCGCATCTCTGCATAAGGCTACCATTCTACCTTCCAACTTGAATAAGGCTATCTTTCTGCCTTCCGAGACTAAACGTTGTCTCCCTCTGCATTCGCATCTCTGCATAAGGCTACCATTCTGCCTTCCAACTTGCATAAGGATATATTTCTTCCTTCCGAGGTTAAGCTCTACCTCTATCTGCATTTACATCTTTGCATAAGGTTATCTTTCTGCCTTCCAAGACTAAGCACTGCCTCCATCTGCATTCTTGCATAAGTCTATCTTTCTGCCTTCCTAGGTTAAGATCTACCTCTATTTGCATTTACATCTTTGCATAAGGCTATCTTTCTGCCTTCCAAGACTAAGCACTGTCTCCATCTGCATTCTTTCATAAGGCTATCTTTCTGCCATCCGATGTTAAGCTCTATCTCCCTTTGCATAAGGCTATTTTTCTGCCTTTCGAGGCTAGGCTCTGCCTCAAACTTACTTTTTCATCGAGACTAAGCGTTGTCTCAAGCATTACTTATTTCGCTTTTCTTTCAGGCTAAGCTCTGCCCTTCAATTCGCAAGACTAAGCTCTGTCTTGTAAGAATCATACTACTGCATTCTTTATGGGCTGAAACATCGCCAACTTATCCAAAGGCGTCATCGTACGGAGGCACCATCTTCATGGCCCGAGAACACCATGCCATGGCCTGAGGATCTCTCTCAATTTTTTTGCATATCATTATTCAAAGGCTTCATGGTTCGGAGGTACCATCCTCATGGCTCGAGAACATCATTTCATAGCCTGCGAATCCTGCATCAAGCAACCCATGGCCCAGGAAATCATGGTCTGAGGACGTCATCCTTAACCGTCCCAAGACAGCCTTCATGGTCCGACGGGAACTTGCATCATGTTCAAATTTACGCGCAGTATATGCTTGTATTGCTTATTTACAGGTAACTCGGTGAGCAACGACCATCCTAGCAGGAGTGGTCCCGCTCCAGTTCTCCCAACCATTCCCGTGAACCGCTTATTCATCCAGCCATGTATGTTGCGTTCATTCTTGTAAAAACTCCATCGGTATACTTTGTCGATGGCTCCTGAACTACATACGGCCTGATTCCTGTAAAACCAGGGATATGTAGGCGACTCAGAAACCAGGGTGCGGCCTAAATCTCTTCAATCTGTTTCGCTCGGTCAAAATTGGCCATCATATCTTTACCCAGCAACTCTTTCATCTTTTCCGGGTAAAGAGGGGTAGCTGTTGATACCCAATTTTCCCAAATTATTTTTTAAATTTTCATATATACCTTCTAAAATCACTTTTTATAATGATTGGTATTTTCCATAATTTCCATATTTTTATTAATTTCTTTTCCAATTTATTCGGTACTTTATATTCAATAATTATTCATGAACTATATTATAAATAATTTCAAAATAATTTCTATCTCAATATATCATTTTTAATCTTATTAAAATTTAATTATTTCACAAAGTAGCCAAATTGGCATTATTTGGCTATAATTGCAATGACTTTGCAATTATAGCCTAACTATACACTTTATGCTATTTTAATTCAGCAATCAGTCATTTTATATATTAAATACTAATTAATTTTCTTAATTTCACTTTTTTAGCATTAATTTCATTTTTTGTATAATTATTAGCCATTTTCGTTAATTATTTACCTATTTAATTGGGTATTTAACAACTAACCCTTTTCTATTTAAAATCTAGCCTACATTAATTTAACCCCAACCGAATTAAAGCCAGCCCAATTACACAACCCAATACCTAAGCCCAAACCTAAATCTACCCAACCCAACCTGGATTCAATCCTGGCCATTGATCAATATTTGATCAACGGTCCAGATACACCCTTTCCTTAATTAACATACGTGACTACCCCCCCCCCCCCCCCCCCCCCCCNCCCAGGTTCTCTCTAGAACCTTCCTTCGTCTCTTCGTCTCCAATGGACATTGTCTACATTCTCCGGTCATTCCCCCGTCGGACACCATGGCCTCTCATCATCTCCTGGCTCTCGCTTCATCCCACGCCAGTCTAATGATACCCTTAGGCCCTCAGGTGAACCTGGAGCGGTTCAACTCCTCCCATGGTCTCTCATGCCATTCCCGGCCACCTCCGGCCGTCTAAGTAAGATTTGTCACCTCTCTGGCTAAAGCCAGTGAAACCTTAAGGTTTTTCTCATTTTTTCTGGGTCCTCTGAAACCCTTTAACTTAGGATTTTCCGATTTCTTCTAGATCTGTTATAGATCTATGTGTGTTATGAGTTCATTGTTATTTTTCCCAAAGGTTTCTTTCGATTTCTCTAAAATAACTCTTCGTCTTCATAACTAGGGTTTCTTAACCCCCTTTCAAAATGACTTTCCCTCTAATTTTCAGTATTACTCTATGATTTTTACTATGTTTAGACGGTTTATTTAAGTTTTCTCCTTTTATCTGATTCATTACGTTGAAACCCTAATTTCTTGGCCTAGCTTAGGGTTATGAGTTTATCTTTGCTCCTCTGATTTGTGTGTATGCTTGCTTTCTCCTGAGCATGTTCTGATTTTCGATGATTCTTTAATCTATTATGCTTATTAGGGTTTTGATTCGTATCTTCTTGCCTATACTGTTATTATCTCATTTATTCAAAGAAATTTGTGTTAATCTCATCGGTACTATTTTATTTGAATCCCTGATTTTCTGCCTAATTTGTACCCTATTATACTCATTAGGGTTTCTGATTTTTTTTTACTTATTCCACCTATATTATTCTGTTTATTAACAAAGATTTGTAGTAATATCCTTTAATCAGTACTATTTTGAATCCTTGATTTCCTATAAATTGGTACTCTTTTACTAATTTATATCCTTTACCAATTTTCGACTTCTAAATCATTTTTTCTTGCCCTATTATGTGCTTGACTACCTTATTCACTGATTCTTAATATTGTTTCCTTAATTAAGACTCTCTGAACCTAGCCTAAATTATCTTCTCAATACTTACCATTTGAATTATTCCCTTAAGCTATGTATGGTCTCTCTCCTTATTTGCTACTTGGCTTTACCGTTTGAAGTTGACTCCTTTAATTAAGGAAGTACTCATACTATTATGATACTTATTGATTATGAATCCCTTCAATTACTGCTTGACTTTGATTTGCACCTTATTTACCACAGTTTTCAAAGCTATATATACACGATCCTCTTGTTTTTCAAGACAGACAGACACAAACTAATCAGTGCACTCTCTCTCACAACTAAACTTGCTCTCTCTCTCTCTTCTGTGGTACTTGCTACTGATCTGAATTAGCCGGCTACAAGCCAAGGCTAATTACTGTGCATCTCTTAACCTCTGCTTTGGTGTTACTGTTTTTTCCCTTATACTGGTATGTTCTGATTTAGACTTCAGTCATCAAACCAATATGTTTCTATTACTGGTTCAATTCCTTGTATTGCTGATATGCTTTTATTTACTATTTTGCTGTTCAACATGCAATTAGGGTTCAGAATCTCCTCTACATGTTTAGCTTCACCTTACTTATAAATGACCAATATGTCTCTGTGTATTTAGCATTTGTTCCATATGTGAATATTCATGCTTGTGACTAATGCATTAGTGCAATCATGTTCTCAATTATTTGGTGTTGATATGTTCTAACTCTTTGTTATACCCCTGACCCCCTTGAACCTTGGGAACTTCTGATTGCATATCTATGTGTGCTTCTGTCTGCGACACAGGCTCTGTATTTGTCCCTAAACACACTCACCCATGTTTGTGATTGTTGGACCATCCTTGATTTTTTTATGTGATACTAGCTTTACTTTATTTGAGATTGGTGTTTCCCCAGAACTATTTTCATCAGTTAAAACCTTCGTTATGAGAAACTATTTTCACTAAGTCTCTCTCTTTCTCTCAAAACTTTTTTAAAATTGTTTTGTTACTCAAACTCCTCAATACTATGATCACTTTACCTATACTCTTAGACATTAGGTTCTGCCCCTCTCGTGTGAGCATTGCTTTGGGACCCTTGAGCACCCTCTGAAATTTGGCACACAAGAGCTGGCGTTTCCACACTGCACTTACTCCATATTGTCTATGAAATCTGGGTGTGAGCACTGCCCGGGATTCTCTGAGATCCTTAAGGAACTCTGACACACCCGGATTATGAAAGGTTGTGAAATAACACTATGGCATTGAGGACCTGGAGACTTGGGCCTATTATGAAGGCTCTATAATTAACTTCTTCTTTTTCTTTTGGTTATGTAATTCATATTCAAAGGCTCTTAATATTTACTTGTAAAGAACAATTATGGGGTGGATAGTGAAAATGGGTGGGGATATGCATGTTGTAGTATAAACAAAGGGTATAGATCCTGTTTCTAGGTTTACTTTTCCCATATGTGCAATAGCAACCATGTTTAGGTACAACATGCCCAACATGTAATGCATATCGTTGTACTTAAGTATTCAGCATCTCATCACGCGTAGAAATCCTGTCTATAGGGTGAATAACAACAACAAAAAATGGCTATCATGATATCCTGCTCATGTCTATCTGTTCTGAAAGTAACTTAGAATCTTGTTCATAGGATTAATAATAACAACAAAAACTGCTACTATGTGATTCTGTTCACGTCAGTGTATTCTAAAAAAAATATAATCCTGCCTTGGAATAAATAAATCAACATTAGTTGTTATTCATGCACTCACCATACTGCCATGCACATTTAGAAATCCTGTTTTAGGATAAACAACCTAATGAGCATATCATCTTTGCATATTCTGAAAGTCATGTTTAATGTTGTAATATTTGTGCATATAGAAATCTTGTTCAGGATTCTGCATCACTCTGAATTCCTATCTGCGCATTATACATTATGTTTCAGGATCTCATGCTCGCTTAAGTACACCTAGCTTAACTAGTAATGCATAAGAATGGTATTAAACAGCTTTGTTTAGTTTTTCTAAATAATTTAATATAATTTTGTGTCCTGGACACCTAGAACAACATGATTAGATAATATAGTCTCAAACAGTTTTTCTCACTTCCGAAACTGGTATAATGTCTCACACCTAGGCAAGCCTCATGTGATCAAACTGTTAAAACTGGAAACTGTTACTTTGTATATGCTGCCTAATACTCAACAAGTTTTAAACCAGTAGGCAAACTGATTAGGGTCCTTTTTGAGTCATAAGACAAATCTGAATATCTGCCAACATTCTAAGATCACCTAGATATCATGCTTTAGGGTTTTAATTTCCAATACTGCCCCTAATTTGTGTATGAGACATGTTGTTTATGTGTACTGTGCGTGGAGGAATATTTGAGACTTTACCTTGCCTTCCATGTTTCCCTCTATATGTAGTCCTACTTGTTTATTATATGCCGCCTTAGCATTTTCACCTTTCAAACCTGAGGGTCTGCCTAGCACCTCCCTTATAGGATAGAATTCCTAAAATCCTCCAGGACTAATAGGAAAGGGACGGTTAATACCATGCAATAGAGTTCGTGACCAACACGCGCTTTAGTTACCTTCACGGAGTGGGAAAGTGTAGAATATGGATATGATGACCGGTGCGCTAATACCACGTGTAGCCCCTCTTTGAGGAGTGTCATACCGGGTATTGCATTGAGGTGATCCATATTGTAAAACCTAGGATATCCTTTACTTTCATAAATGTGCTTAGACTATAACTCATCTCAAAATCTAACTTTTTTCATTAATTGTTTTCAGACATCTCTGTACTTAGACTTAAACCCCCTATTATTTGATCCCTACTTGTTTGTTTGCGAAAAATTGTACAAATTCACAATAAAGTTGTTTGGCCGGGAACCACACCTGTGGATCCTGAGGGGTGCCTAATACCTTCCCCTTAGGATAATATCAATCCCTTACCCTATCTCTTCTTAACAACATAGTTATAGATGAACCCCTTAGGTGCCCTAACACACCTCAATAATCGTTAGGTGGCGACTCTTCAAGATGCAAAACCCATTTCCCAAAAGGACGAGTTGGCTCAACCAAATGTCATAAACCCGATTTCCGCGAGGAAAAAGGGGCGCGACAACTATCCAAATAATGGGAAAACTAATGAAAATATACTCTAATACTTATAACAATTCAATTTATATAAATTCCCAACTCCGTTCGGAAAGTTGACAAAATTGCCCTCAGGACCACGTGCCTGGTTTCCAAAAAATTTCAAAGATAAACTTTACCCATAGCCTCGCTAACTCAAATATATAATTTACTCCAAATTCGTGGTAATAATCCAAAAATACAAATTCTAGGTCTTCCCACAAAAAGCCCAAATTTCCACTAATTTCCATGTTTAAATCTGTAACGACCCGACCAGTCGTTTTGAGCTCTAGCGCGTCGTTCAGCGGTTTGGGACCATGAGCAGCTTCATTTTGACTATTATGATTTGTACGCATGGTCGGAATTGAAATTCAGGAAGTTCGGGTGGATTCGGAAAGAAAATTCTCATTTCGGAAGCCTTAAGTTGGAAGAATCAACTAAGATTGGAATTCTAAGTAAAAGACCTCCGAATAAGAATTTGAAGGTTCTTGCAGGTTCGTATGATGATTTCGGACTTGGGCGTCTGTCCGGATCAGGTTTTGGATAACCCGGGAGCATAGAATTATTCATCTCCAATCGTGGTAGAAACCATCAAGAACTCTCTGAATCCGATTTGTTCAACGCCAAACCGTCAAGACTGAATCCTTCCAACTCAACCAAGCTACGCATGCCACCGAATCCCAAAAGAATTGCTAAGAAACACCTGTAACAACTCATTACCTTATAAACACCCAAAGAACTAACCATATCCCTTATCATGCCGATCCGACCTACTACCAAGCTGTCTTATTTACCCAGGTTCCTTCTAACTTACCTTCGAATTGATACTTCTTTTGCCATAATACCGCAATTCTTAATCCCAACTCACCGCATGAAACCCGAGCATAAAATATAATGTTTAAGGCTCATAAGTCGTTGAATACTCTCTCAAATATCCCCAAAGCACCACATTAGAAATACTTACCCTGAAGAGACTTCCTGCGAATTTAAGTCTTTACCTTCTCTTCCTGATACTAAGGGATAGAATCCATGATAATGTAACTACACCACAAGCCTTGACACCTTCCACGTAAATCTCAGTTCTAGCCCCTTTTCACACCTTGAAGACCCTTAATCACTACATATAACCTCGAACTCATCTGAACCATTCTCGAACGTCATTCACTCTACGCAATTTTAATTACACTAACCAAGTAAACAGAACGACCTGACCCCGCTTGCAATCAAAATATTAGGAAAGTAATTCACACCCTTGAAACAACAAGAACACTCATACATTGCACACTCTACACTTACCAGTACCACTCAATCATTCAATAAATTCCATTATCCATAAGGTACATTACAACCTGTATCGAAGAATTTCCTGTTACTCGAGCCATTCTCAGACTCCACCTCTGCAGGGCAATAACCGATTCACCAACATACCTCGAACCGAAACCAATACAACACATAATCGTGTAATCAACTAATCAATAACGAACTCCCCCTCTTGGATCAAAGCCAAGGATCAAGACAAACACTAACGCACGATGCCCATACACTATCACTGCCACCATACCGTGGTGAGGTTCAACTAAATCCTCCATAAGCTCATATGACCCAAACCATCTAACCCTCAAATCGTATGCAAATCTTGTATTCACCATCGTGATGGTCATGCCAACTCGCACAAGCGAGCTAAACTCAAATTACAACATATATCAATTACTGGCAAAGAGTACTTACTATAAAACCACCTAAGGATAACACAACCTCATTACACCCCGCAGGATATAGCCCCGCCTGCTTAACTTCAAACTGATATCATCTCTATACCCGTCAAAAAGTCATAGCTATTACTCGATCACTTTATCTTCCTGCATTTAAACACAACTAATGCCTATCCCCGAGGCATCAAGATACGCGATATAAAAACCTAAAGTTGATGGCGGAACTAACACCGGAGCCATGGTCAAAGAAGTCTTGAGCTTCTGGAATCTCTACTCACACTCGTCTGACCACATGGATACCTTCACTGGACACCATGTGTCCCAAGAATGCTACTGAACTGAGCCAAAAATTCACACTTGGAGAACTTCGCACAAGGCTTCTCCTCCCTATATCCTTGTAATACCATAATCAAATGTTGAGTATGATACCCCTGGCTACGAGAGTACGACATGATGCCATCAATAAATATAATAACAAAGGAGTTATAACACGGCTGCATGCACCGTCAATCATTTACATGAACGTTGCTGGGGCATTGGTCAGCCCATAAGACATCACCCGTAACTCATAACACTACAGAAGGATCCGCTTCACTCCACATCTAAACAACATGGAGGTCCTTCACTACACTCACAGCTCGAGGCCATATTCTAACTTAAGACTAAGTCAATCACTCAATGATTCTTGTTACATCTCCCGCTACTCCATTCTTGTCAAAATCACACAACCTGAACACATCTAACTATCACCCACACTCACCACGTAGTCATCTAGTCACAAGGTTCCATCAATAAGGACACAAACAGACATATAATCCCCCCAACACATGTGCTTACACAACCGAAATCTCAGCACTCAAGCAACAGACAAAAATCTGGCCTCAAGTCCTTCCGACTGGCCCATTATCGACATGCTAACAATCACATCTCACCCATGGAAGTCACAATTCGACGACGCACAATTGATACCAAGCGCTCACGTGCGCATTCAAATACATGAAAGGAATTCAAAAAGTTACGCTTTTGGCTGAATAAATGGATTCGCACGATAAGAATTCAAGAATGTGGAATGTTTCCTAAGGGTTCTGCAGCCTCTTGAAGATAAGTACAGACGTCTTTGTACCGATTAGCAAGACTCTACTAAACTTACTCATAACCGTTGAGTCCTATGTAACCTAGAGCACTGATACCAACTTGTCACGACCCCAAATCCTAACAGGTCGTGATGGCGCCTATCGTGGAAATAGGCTAGCCAACCATAAAATTACTACACATTTGTTATATTATAATTTCTCAAAAATCAATAACAACCAACAAACAAAGTATAAAATAATAATTTCTTTAAGTCTTTACGCCCCAATAATAATCTAACAGTCTAAGACAATCTCCCAAGACTGGAGTCAATGATCATGAGCATCTAAGATATAAAATAACTCTACTAATGTCTTAATAAACGTCGATGAATCAAGTACTAATACTATATGAAGAAGAGAAATGAAGAAGCTGCGGACGCTGGACAGCTACCTCGAAATCCCGTAAGCTGCTGATAACAAACTCGGATGACTACTGCTCCGAGCCAGTACCTGGATCTGCACACAGAGGTGCAGGGAGTAATGATGAGTACGCCAACTGAGTAGTAATGAAAATAAATCACAATCTGAGAAATAAGAAACACACAGCACAAATACACAAATCCACAAAAAAGTAAAACATCAAGTCTCAATACAGCATACATAAGTTCGAAAACAGTTTCCATGAAATCCTTTGAAACAAGTATATTTTCCAATATTTCTCAGTAAAACTCTCAGTAAAATCAGTATGAAGAATGAAGTGAATCATAGTCAAAAACCCAGTAAAATATCATCATAGAACAGCCCCTCGGGCCATAATCATCACTCATAACAATTTCCCTCAGCACCTCACCATCACTCAGTATTAGCCCCACGGGTAACCTCATTGTCACTCATGCCTCCCAATCACTCATCACTTGGCACTCGCACTCAGTAGGTACCTGCGCTCGCTGGGGGTATGTACAGACTCCGGAGGGGCTCCTACAGCCCAAGCGCTATAAACAAGCCACATCATGGCATAAATCACTCTCAGGCACTCGGCTTCTCTCATATCATAACATCCTCACAACATTGGCCCTCGGCCACACTCAGTCAAACACTCTCAGCATGCCACTCGGGCCATGAATAAAAGGGGGTTCTCGACCCAAAATAGTATTTCATTTCAAGAAATAGTAATATCATCAAATAGGAGTGTCAACAATTTCACAGAAAAGACTAAGTGTAAAATCATAGTTTCAAAGTGAGGAAAATATGTAAAACAGCCCCCAAGGGGTTAAAACAGATCGGCACTAGGCCCCAAACATGGCCACAACCCAAATATATCAAAAATATATCAATACTATTAAGCATAGGCTTTAAAAGTGGTTTCGCAACTCAATAGTCGCCTAAAAAGGTACATTTTTTCAACTTTCCAATTTGTGCACGCCCCACACTCATCATCCAGTGTGTGCGTCACTCCTAAAAAGGATGTAATATCTGGGGTTTTATACCCTCTGGACAGGATTTAAAGACATTACTTACCTCAAACTAGCCCGAAAAGCTACTCTGCAACCCGTTTGCCTCTCGTATCAACTCCCGAATGCTCCAAATCTACCAAGATCAGATTTTTACCATCAAATTATGCTAAGGGAATGAATTCCAATTGAAAAATACCAATTTTAGCTCAAAACCCGAAATTAGCCAAAACCCGACCCCCGAGCCCGTATCTCAGAACTCAACAAATTTTATACCAAAATATTCTTCATCATCTCACGAGTCCGTACATATAAAGAACGCTAAAATTGGAGTTCGTTTGACCCCTCAAATCGACCCTAAAGGTCTCATAATCTCAAGCCCTAACTCCACCTTTTTTCTACTGATTTTCATGAATTAAACACTGATATTTGGTCCTTAATCACATATAATCGAGTATTAGGGTCCTAAATCCTTACCTCAATGAAGAACAATGATTTCCTCTCTTCAAAATCGCCTCAAAAGCTCTCTTTCCGTACAAAAATGGTGAAAAGTGGGTATTGGTCGCGGAGGGTTTATTTTTATACTGCCCAGTTATTACTTCACTGCGATCGCGAAACCATTCACGCGATCGCGACGGGCAAACCCATTGACCCTCAAAAAGACTCTACGAGATCGCAGACCTACACAAGAGATCGCGAACCTGCTAACGCGATCGCGAATAACAAATGGGACTCTTTCCCCACGCACCTATAACTCTCCGCGATCGCATGAAGATCCACGCGACCGCACTGCTCAAGCTTGACAAACTATGTGATCGCAGACACACTTATGCGGTCCCATAGAACAACTTTACCTGCCTCCCACTTTACTCTACGCGATCACAGCAATTGCCATGCGATCGCGATGAACAAACCATTGATGCACTAACACCAGAAAACCAGCAATTTCTTCAAGTCCAAAAGTGCTCGTTTGAGCATCCGAAATACACCCGAGGCCCTCGGTACCTCAACAAAACCTACCAAAACACCCCATAATATCATTCAAACTTAGTCGAGCCTTTGAAACACCAAAAACACCAAAATCACATCGAATTCAAGCCTAAGAACTTTGAAATTTCTAAAATCCACCAACGATGCCGAAACTATCCAAAACAACTCCGATTGACCTGAAAATTTGCACACATATCCAAAATGACATTACGAAGCTGTTCCAACTTTCGGAATTCCATTCTGACCCCGATAGCCTATTTTCCAATGCCAACCGAAAATCACCAAAAACTAACTTTCGCCAATTCAAGCCTAGTTCTACGTCAGACATCACAAAATTATTCTGAACACACTCCTAAGTCCCAAATCACCTAACGAAGCTATCCGAGCCATCAAATCCACATTCCGAGGTTGTTTACCAATAAGTCAACTCTCAGTTGACTTTTCCAACTATACGATTATTTTTAAAGACTAAATGGCTAAACTCTCACTACAACCATTCCGATTACAAGCCTACCAACTCTAACACGTCATAAACATTATAACCAACCTATGACAAGTCAATAATAGTAAATATAATGCAGTTTCTACGTAACGACCGACCAGATCGTTAAAATTATAGTACATCGCGATCGCGTGGTAAAGTTTGAGATCGCGAAGAAGAGGTTCTGGGGCAGCTGATTGTTGGCCTCCGAGATCGCGAAGTGGAAGGGGCTGGGCAGTGTATTGTTTTAAACCAATATTTTGGCCATTTCTCTCATATTTCTCATGGTTGGGGCGATTTTTGGAGAGCTTCAAGAGGGGACTTTCGTCACCTAAGTCAAGGTAATATGTCCCTACTTATCTCAAGTTAAATACAAGGTTTGTATATAGATTTGGCCATGGAAGTTAGTAGCAAATTGGGATTTTGAAGAAAAACCTAGAATTTGGTACTTTTGAATATTGACCACGAAATTGAGCATGAAAAATTGAGTAAATTGTATATTTGAGCTAGTAAAGCTATGGGTAGAGTTTATCTTCGAGAAATTTCAGAATCCGGGCACGTGGGCCCGAGGGCATTTTGGTCAATTCCTTGAGCGGAGATGGGAGTTTATATAATTTGAATTGTTAACAAATATTTGAGTATATTTTCATTGGTTTGACGTTATTTGGATAGTTTTGGGGCGTTGTGCATCCATTGAAGTCGTCGGAAGGGCTATGAAGCCGGTTATGGAATTTCGGAGTGAGGTAAGTCTCCTTTCTAACTTTGTGAGGGGGAATTGTCCCCATAGGTGAACTAAATTAATACATGCTATTAATTGTGGGGGCTACGTACGCACGAGGTGACGGAAGTCTGTGTGTAGCTACTAATATGCTTATGTCCGGGTAGTCTAGGACCCACTAGCATGCCTTACTTGTTGTATTTGTGATCTTGCCAGTAATATTAGACCGTTAATATGATCGAAATAGTAATTGAATACCTAAGAAGGTTAGAGTTTATTTTTCTTAATCATTTAGAAAGAGAATTTATTCTTCCTTGCGTGATTGTGTTCCGGACATATTTGTAATATTTGAAAACCTCATAAAACTTGGCAAATGAATTTCCAGAAATGATTTAAATACTATATTCATGTTCACCGAAAGAGAATTTTATCATCTCCTTGAGAAACTCTTTTTCTAATAAAAATTCGGATTTATTATGTGAATACGTGTACATATGAGCACCTGAGTCGCATGTATGATTCGCGAGCAGGATAGCCTTATTATTATTATGTTGACCGTGTCGCATGATCGATTCGCGATCGGGAGAAAATAGATGCAACTATGGTTCGAGTCGTTCGACCCTCGGCAGTGCACGGTTTATTATTGTTGGTCCGCGCCGTTCGACCCTCGACATTTTCCTGCGCATGATAAATGTTGCGTATTTCCTGTGATTTATACATGTTTATTGGCCTAAGGAGTTTTGAATTTCCAGCTAAAATGAATAAGAATTGATGTGTTAAATGTGAAATAAGTTGATATTTCTTATCCCTGACTAGTATTAAATTGCCTATGATACTCATGCTTAGTACCTCACTTGATTACATTTAACCGACTTATAGCAAGTGTCTAAATCGACCTCTCGTCACTACCTCTATGAGGTTAGGCAGGATACTTACTGAGTACATGTTGTTTTCGTACTCATGCTACACTTGCTGTGCATTTTGATTGCACAAGTACCTTCATAGCAATGCGGCTGGTTTGGAGACTTAGGCGAGTTGCATCATCCGGAGGCGATCCGCAGCTGACAGAGTCTCCCTC
Organism: Nicotiana undulata; assembly: GCA_005239495.1. Taxonomy (NCBI): domain Eukaryota; kingdom Viridiplantae; phylum Streptophyta; class Magnoliopsida; order Solanales; family Solanaceae; genus Nicotiana; species Nicotiana undulata. The sequence goes on from ML273090.1 coordinate 54,186, forward strand.
GTATTATAGTCATTTTATTTTAATTTTCCTTGTCCAATTGTATTTCAGACAAGCTTTGTAGTATTTGTAAAATTCTTAGAAATTTCTCATGTACCTGTCTCACCGGGTTATGAGATGTGTTTGGGATATTATTTAAAAAATGGAATGGTTTACCTGATGCATTTATTTATTAAATTCTTTTTCGTTCATTGGGTTGTAAGTGAAAGGTAACAAGTTCAAAAATGTTAAAACAAGAATTCATTTCAACTAATTAATGATTGGCTTGCCTGACGATGGTGTCCGTCCCCATCACGACATTAATAGATTTTGGGTTGTGACAATATGGTATCAGAGCTCTAGGTTCCCTTAGGTTTCACGAGTCATGAGCAAGTCTAGTAGAGTCTTGCGGATAGGTACGGAGACGTATGTACTTATCTTCGAGAGGCTACAGGGTTGTTAGGAGTACTTCCCTTCTTGGTTCCTCATGGTGCAATTTGATTCCTTTAAGGCTTATTCCTATGTTTCTTCCTACTCAATCTTACGCGTCGCGAAGCACTTGCTATGAATCGAGGATTTGAGGAATTTGTTTATGATACTAGGGATGTGGTGCGGGGTGTTTTCCCTGGCGAAGTTGATTGAGGCTATTGTCGTTGTTCTGCGGAGGTGTAATATGTTGTTTCAGCCAGTAGATGTGATTCTAAGAACTTTGAGGTTATGCTCAGGTTGTGATGATGCTTACGAGTGGTTATCGCACGATGTCGATATGATGATAGAATGCTTGCCCATATGTTAGGGGTGATGAATGTCTTGAAGGGAGGTCTTCTCAGAGTGTGATTTTGAGATTTCAGTATTTTAGTTCCGGCGGAGAAAGGACAATTGGATTATGAATGTTCATGTCTGGGGGATAAAGTAATTAGACTTGGTGTTATCAAGCGAGATGGAGTTTTCATCTACGATGTGGTATCACTATTTTGATCGAATAGAATGTGTTAAGTCCGCTGGTGTTATAGTTCTTCGGTTGTATTGGGTCAAAGTGTTGTGAAGTAGTATTGAAGAAGCGGTTGTCAGATATGATTCGTATTTCCTGTGATTTATACATGTTTATTGGCCTAAGGAGTTTTGAATTTCCAGCTAAAATGAATAAGAATTGATTTGTTAAATGTGAAATAAGTTGATATTTCTTATCCCTGACTAGTATTAAATTGCCTATGATACCCATGCTTAGTACCTCACTTGATTACATTTAACCGACTTATAGCAAGTGTCTAAATCGACCTCTCGTCACTACCTCTATGAGGTCAGGCAGGATACTTACTGAGTACACGTTGTTTTCGTACTCATGCTACACTTGCTGTGCATTTTGATTGCACAGGTACCTTCATAGCAATGCGGCTGGTTTGGAGACTTAGGCGAGTTGCATCATCCCGAGGCGATCCGCAGCTGACAGAGTCTCCCTCGTATTATATTCATTTTATTTTAATTTTCCTTGTCCAATTGTATTTCAGACAAGCTTTGTAGTATTTGTAAAATTCTTAGAAATTTCTCATGTACCTGTCTCACCGGGTTATGAGATGTGTTTGGGATTAATTTAAAAAATGGAATGGTTTACCTGATGCATTTATTTAATAAATTCTTTTTCGTTCATTGGGTTGTAAGTGAAAGGTAACAAGTTCAAAAATGTTAAAACAAGAATTCATTTGAACTAATTAATGATTGGCTTGCCTGACGATGGTGTCCGTCTCCATCACGACATTAATAGATTTTGGGTTGTGACAATATGGTATCAGAGCTCTAGGTTCCCTTAGGTTTCACGAGTCATGAGCAAGTCTAGTAGAGTCTTGCGGATAGGTACGGAGACGTCTGTACTTATCTTCGAGAGGCTACAGGGTTGTTAGGAGTACTTCCCTTCTTGGTTCCTCATCGTGCGATTTGATTCCTTTAAGGCTTATTCCTATGTTTCTTCCTACTCAATCTTACGCGTCGCGAAGCGCTTGCTATGAATCGAGGATTTGAGGAATTTGTTTATGATACTAGGGATGTGGTGCGGGGTATTTTCCCTGGCGAAGTTGATTGAGGCTATTGTCGTTGTTCTGCGGAGGTGTAATATGTTGTTTCAGCCAGTAGATGTGATTCTGAGAACTTTGAGGTTATGCTCAGGTTGTGATGATGCTTACGAGTGGTTATCGCACGATGTCGATATAATGATAGAATGCTTGCCCATATGTTGGGGGTGATGAATGTCTTGAAGGGAGGTCTTCTCAGAGTGTGATTTTGAGATTTCAGTATTTTAGTTCCGGCGGAGGAAGGACAATTGGATTATGAATGTTCATGTCTGGGGGATAAAGTAATTAGACTTGGTGTTATCAAGCGAGACGGAGTTTTCATCTACGATGTGGTATCACTATTTTGATCGAATAGAATGTGTTAAGTCTGCCGGTGTTATAGTTCTTCGGTTGCATTGGGTCAAAGTGTTGTGAAGTAGTATTAAAGAAGCGGTTGTCAGATATCGTGGTGTGTGGTGGTTCAGAATTGAATAGTTATTTCTAATGAAGGCCGCTCGAGAAAGATGATCTTCAGGAAGGCCTAAGGTTGTGGTGACCTGCTGGTTTAAGAGCTACAGAGAATGATATTGAATTGAGGAAACAATTAGGCAGCATATGATGAAGTAAGTCATGTGAGAAGTGTCAGGCGACGGCTAAATTTATAAAAGGGTCCAGGCATAAGAAAAGGAAGTTAGGTAGTGCTGAAGGGAATGAGTTTAACCAAAGTGGGAGAGTGGCGGCGTAGCATATGAGTTTAGCGGTAAGGCAGCTGCCTATCTTAAGGAAAAGAGGAAGTGATTTGAGAATTTTAGTGGACGGTGATTAGGTCCACGAGCTTAAACTGAAATGTTGGTTATTCGGCGGAAGGTTGGATACAACAGAGAGGAGTTGTTAGAACGAAGAAGGATGCAATATGGCGGTGAATTTGAAGATGTTGTAGCGCATTTTGTAGATGCCCATGAGGAGCGGACGAACTGGTGAAGTGGTGAATGAGAACAGGATTAGGATAGGATATTGATGTTGTAGAGGATGTGTAGTGCAGCGTCGTTGAAAGGTGTCAGTTGGTGATTTCCACAGGTGGGTTATCTCCCGTGAGTAGGTCAACGGTTGTGTGGTTGGCAAGTTTCTGCGAGGGATCCTAGTGGCTATTGGGTAGGAGGCAGAATATGTGAATGGTGCTAGAGAATTTGAGCATTTAGGGAATGTTAACAGGAGAATTCGGAAGAATTGGACAGATCGGTTGAGCAAGATCATTTTAACAAAGGAGAAAGGATCTCAGCAGGGTATAGAGTGGTGCAAAGAGTAGCTTCGGGCTAAGTGGGGGAGTCCCACCACCTGCAGTTGGGTGGTAGGGTTATCTTCTCATGGGGTTGAGGATTATCGGCGTATTGTCAAGTTATTGCAGCTAAGGGGAAAGGAGTAAAATTGTAATTATGCATGAGATTTGATAAATATGTTTAAAAGTTGTCCCTATTGGACCAGGGTTAGGCTTTGGAAGATTCAGAATTTATGCTTAAGGCATAGGCGAGTTGTTAGGGTAGTGACTCAGTCACGTACTTCATTGAAAGGGTGTTCGTGTGCTAGAAGAGCCTTGGAGTTGATTGTATTCGGGGCCAAGTCATAGTGGGTGACTCTCAATAGCGGTCCTAGCAAACTCGAAAGTTAAGAATGCGGTGTTTAAGGGTTTCAGGAAGCAGTGGGATTAAGAATCGAGCTTTTGCAGTATAATTTCTGAGAAAGGGAAAATGGTTTGAGTGTTCTATGATATTTTTCAACGTGTAGGATAGTATTAGGGGAGTGAGAGAAGTAAACTCCGGGGTGTAGAAAGATTATCAGAAGGGTTTGAGACGGTTGGTAGGATTAAGATAGCATGGTCTCGTTAGTCAAGGCCACTCGGGATGAGTGAGGATTTAGTTGGTTATGAGTTGAATGGGGTTACTATTGTTTTTGAGGCGATTAAGGATGATTAAAAGAAGATAGATTGGTTATCCATGGGTTGAATGGCACGTGTGCGACAATGATCAGTTCCTTCAATGTGATTAAGTTATGCACGTGGTTTGTGCCGGTGTGTGCGAGGCTTGTCAGCCACCGTAATAGATTTTTATTTGGAAGCATTCAAGTGTTATGGCATGTCTGGTGTAGGCAGACTCCAGAAGGATTATGGTGGTATAAACTACTACTTAAGGATTTGTATGTATCATGATGGTGAGAATTCACTTGAGTATTGTCATTGTTCTATTGAATTGAGATAAGTAAAAGGTTTCTATATGATGAAGTCTTCCCCCTATTAATGATTCAGGAGTTATGATGGAATTCTTGCGCTATTTCATATTGGCATGTCAGGTGCAATAAGCAGTATGTAACTGGGAGTAAGAATCAGGATTGTGGTTCGGTGTTAACAAGGATGTCATGAGCTCGGATGAGCAAGATCAAGGGATTTGAATATTTAGAATAAGCTGGTGTTGTCTCCAGTGTCATCTAAGATCGGTGTTTAGTGAAAGAGGCTTTGTATCCTGGTTACGGGTCCTTGAATTGTTTTACAGCCTTAGGGTGGTCGGTGGTATGGATGTGCATACTTGTTGCCTTGTGTGGAAGGCCGTGGGAGCATGACCACGTGAGGATCGCATGGGTGTGGCATGTAGTCACTTAATGGATTGAAAAATTCAGACTGAGTATGAAGAAGGGTAATATTGCTTCTTTGAGAGTTATGCCTGAACGGTGTTCAGTTCATCTTGTTGTGTATTGTGGGGTGCAGTCCCAACTATGATGGTGGTTCTTGCGTGTTTTGAGAAGAAAAGGGTTATTATGGATCCAGGAAAGGCTATCATCCTAGTTCGGTGCGAGCAGAATCAGCTTGAAGTGTATGAATGGGTTTAAACAGGATTATGGGCTTCATGTGAGGAAAATGTGTTCCTTTCAATATAGCGCTTCTCAAGAAGGGGTGCTGGAATATCGGATGGTGTTCCGTCTTTGTTCATTTCATCTAAGGTTATTATTAGGCCGTGTGAGTTGTGAAACGGCTTGAGAAATTCCTATGTGTTAAGATTCAGCGTAGTGATGATGTTATGTGAGCAGGAGGGCTCTTGAGATTTCAGAGTATATATATATCGCACCTCAGTTGTGCTTAAATTTGGTAGCATATGGCTCTATCATTCTCCCCATGATAGTATTATGCACTTAGCGTGCTTATGACCGGTATTCAGTAATTTGTAATGGTGAGCGATTCATCTCCGTGTATATCTCCTTTTGTGAATTTTACGATAGGATCGGGTGGCACGTCACCACGGGTATGTTATTTAGATGGGGTTGCACGCCGCAACAGTGTGATGATGAGTACGGTTCCCTATATTTATTTTTCTTATCTTATACGTCCTATTTTTTTAGGAAAGTCCATATTAGTTGCGAGAGTTGAGTAGACCTTTTCTGAGTCAATTCTTCATGTATCATGTTCGAGTTGTTGCCTAATGGCGCATTGTGGCATTGTGTGAGACTGTGGGTCCTTTCTGGGGGATTGGTTGTCTCGACAGTTCATACTGGGTGAGACGAGATTATTGGATCAGGGATCAATGCGATAAGATTATGCGGAATGTATTAATGGACAATTACCATTATTTGGTTCGTAATGAGATGATGATCTGAGTCAAGAGAAAAGATTCAATGTTTGGTTAACTCTACAGTTGGTTAGGAATTTCTACACATCTCCTCCGTTGTGGTGGTATCGTCAGCATTATAGCAGGATGTATGTATATATATTATAAGGTGCATTGGGAGCATCAGATTCGTAGAATTTTGGCTGTTAAGGTTCAGGGAATGTCATGGTTGCTAGATGATGAATTATGCGGTGCATGTTGCTAATTCAGCAAAGGTATGTTGTTGTTTTCTGGTGCCTCGGGTGGCAGTTGATACGGTGTTCATATATTAGAAACATGCCTGGCAGAGAATTTCAAGTGTTGGAACTGGGTTCTGAGCTTATCGTATGGATAAAAGAGGATATCTTCAGGTTTGATCAAGCTAATGTGCTTAATGGGGTTGTGGTAGCACGGGCAGGGCACGAGGTGTTAGACAGTGATTTCAGATAACTCCAGAGCAGTTCTTAGCACGTTCGAGGACGAACGTATGTTTAAGTGGGAGAGAATGTAACGACCCGACTGGTCGTTTTGAGCTCTAGCGCGTCGTTCACCGGTTTGGGACCATGAGAAGCCTCATTTCGGGTACTATGATTTGTACGCATGGTCGGAATTGAAATTCAGGAACTTCGGGTGGATTCGGAAAGAAAATTCTCATTTCGGAAGCCTTAAGTTGGAAGAATCAACTAAGATTGGAATTTTGAGTAAACGACCTCCGAATCAGGATTTGAAGGTTCCTGCAGGTTTGTATGATGATTTCGGACTTGGGCGTATGTTCGTATCAGGTTTTGGATAACCGAGAGTGTTTCGGCGTATATTGTGGAAGTCAACATTTTTGAAGAAATTTCCTACGTTTGGCTTGAAGCGTATTTCAGTGATATTGATGTCAGTTTGGGATTTCGAGTTTGGGAATAGCTTCGTATCGTGATTCTGGAGTTGGGAGCGCGATCGTAAGTGAATTCGTATGTCCGTAGGTTATTTTGAAGTCATTCGGCTAAAGATAGGAATTTGAAGGGTTTTGAGAAATCCGACTGGAAGTGGAAATTTTGATATCGGGGTTGGAATGCGATTCCGGAAGTTGGCAGATATGTAATGTCGAATATGACTTGTGTGCAATATTTGGGGTCAATCAGACGTGATTTGATAGGTTTCGGCATCGGATGTGGAAGTTTGAAATTCCAAAGTTCATGAAGTTTGGATTAGATTGCGATTCATGGTTGTGGTTTCGGCGTCGTTTGATGTGATTTGAGGCCTCGAGCAAGTCCGTGTGAGGTTATGGGACTGAGTCGTGTGATTTGGACAGGGTCTTGGGGGCCTCGGGTATGTTTCGGGGTGAATCCGGACCATTGTTCTCTATTTTGTTGTTGTTGTTTCTGGTGTATCTGGTGTGCTTCGCGATGGCGGTCCCTTGTGTGCGATCGCGAAGAAAGAAATGGAGGGCTGCAAGATTTGGCTTATGCTTTCGCGGTGAAGGGGGTGCGAACATGGTGGCCTGAGTTGTGATCTCTACGCGAACGCGGGGTCGCGTGTGCGAACGCGTAGAGGAAAGGGGAGTTGGGGGCCTAGGGGCCGTTTGGCCTATGCGAACGCAAAGCTAGGTATGCGATCGCGTAGTTCTGGATTGTGGTACTGATGTTTTATACTTCAATACCACACATGAGGGGGGGTGATTTGTGTGGTGTCCAATTTTTCAAGTGCTGTCTCACTAGAATAACCTGGTTCTTCTTGGTGTTTCAACTTTTACTGTTGCGGAATAATAAATGCAGTAAAGTAAAAACACAGAGATTTTTACGTGGAAAATACCTAGCTCAAAAGGTGAAAAAACCACGACCTACTCCTCAGTAGGATTTGCTCAAACTTTTCACTAAAACTCTGAGCCAAACAGGACTTACAAAATAAACTCTTTTGTAATTGTAGGACTAACTCTAATCCCTTCGTAGTAACTAGCCTCTAGCTAATTTCTACAAGCTTCAAGTTAACTCTAACTTGAATAATGTGTACCTATTACAATTGCTTCTATGAAAGCTGGAAAGATACAATATTAAATCACCTACTACAACCAACTAGACTCAATGACAAACAGATGGAACTGGTTCTTCTAGCTGGTCTGTAGCCTTTGTATCGCACAGTAATTCTGCTTGCAAAATCTCTGAGAATTTTGCTTTCAGATCTTGATTCACTTCTGTACTTGTGCGTTAGAAATTCAACCAGGAATACTTCAATTATTTATAGATCAGTCGTTGAGTTTGTCGTTCAGTTCTGGTACAGCTCTTCCTGGGTGAAAGAGTTTGTGTTAAACTCAACTTCCTTCCTTTGTTACTTTCCTTGCTGATTTCAACTTCATCTTCTTATCAATTTGCAACCTTTTCGCATTAGGAGACAATCTCTTCGTTCATTGATATTTCACAAACATATTTATCTCCTATGCATATACGGTTCATGTGCCAACGCATCAGGTCAAGTACGTGTGCTCTGATGGACCTGGTTCAACTGGTCAGACATTTGTCAATCTTTAAAACTATGCAGTGACTTGGGTCAACAAATTCCCCCTTTTTGATGATGACAAACTCTGTGCTTCTCCCTGTATACACTTCAAACACTTTGTATGTTTTTAAGCATTTATCATAGAGAAACTAGGTTCATTAGGTTATAAATATCACTTGAAATATAAAAGCAAAAAGTACATGTCTTCCCCCTTTTGGCATCATCGAAACGTTTGCAAAATGATAAACTTACCAGAGGTTATTAACAATTACTCATGGCCAATTGAAGCAACTGCAGGTGCAAAACATGATTAATCATCACAAGAAACCAATAAATGTAAGCTAAATAAGAAATTGAGACAAGTCAATAACAAAACAGCAAAATTTATTGATTAAGAACGACAATCAACCACCATACAGTAAAAAAAAATAAAAACAACCATAACCATGAGAAAAATAGGTAAAAAAACAACAGAAACAAGTCCCGAACTGGGCACTGAAGGGGGGTTTAGGTAGCTCTGGACAGCTTAAGGATGGGAAGGTGCAGAGGAGGTTGTGGTCTTGGTTTGTAGAAGAGAAAGCATCTGTTGAAGAACACCCTCGTTCTTTTCCTTCTCTTTTGCTAGTTCAGCCCTGAGAGCATCCAGCTCAGCTTCAACCTCAATCAAGCGAGATTTCAAACGAAGGATCTCCATATCCTTTATCTCGCTTTCCTGCAACAAAGTTCTGACTTTGATGTTGACAGGCTGCTTCCTAGATGAACAAGGTCCATCTGCAGGAATATTGACAGTATAATCACATGTCAGCAAAGTATCCTTCCCAAAATAGTCCTTGGCAGTAGGAACTTGATGACAAACTCGAAGAACAACTTGTGCTAAGGCTTCATTTCACTTTTGTATACTGGCCTAGGTTCAATCTCACTTTCATTGTCACTGAAGAATCTGGTAATGTTGATTGCTGAGGCCATCCCATCCAGACTAGGCCATATTTTCCTAGTGTAATCTTCATAGCCCTCAGCAGAAATGTTTAGAATTACCCCTAACTCGTTTGCATCAAAGGAGACTTGAACTCCTTTGACTGTGGAAGTAACCCTGCCCTCCTTGAGTACTGCATTACCCATGAACTCCACCAGTTCTGCTCTAGCCAGCCTTCCTTCCATGTGAAGGACCATGTTCTTCCACCCCTGCACATCCAGTGTGTCCAGCAGGTATCGCATCCCAGGTTCCTCGAGATCCTTCAACAACTTTCCCTTCAAAATTGTTCTTTTGCAAAACAAGGTGATTCTATCAGTCAACTCACCAACTTCCTCCTCATCTTTTCCACTCCACTCTTTATCATCATCTTTCTCAATGACCTTCACTTTTCTTGCCTTGGACCTGGTCCTTTTAACAGTGCTTGTAGGTGTGGAAGACACTGTAGCTGACTTCTTTGAAGAAGCCTTAGCCCTTTTTGATTTTGGTGCCTCAACCACAACCGGAGTAGTCTGCTCCTCATGATGGACCAAGTCCATCGTATCCTCTTCAACAACAACAGTCTCCACAGGCTCTCCTACTTTAGCCTTTCCCTTTGCAGCTTTCTTTTTCTTGATCTCTAGCAGAGCCCTCTCAAACATTTCTTCTTCTTCTCTCACAGCACTACGTGTAGCACGCACCTTTGTTGCAGGAGCATCAGTAGATACAGAAACTTTCCTCTTCTTCGGAGGAACTGGGGTAGTAGCCTTCTTGGATTTCTGAGTCCTCCTTTTCTTGGGGTTATAGGTCTCCCCCAGTTTCTTTAGCTTGTCAGCCAGTGTGTCGTCCCCAGATGAAACAGGTTCATCTGCTCCTTTCTGCAAGCTTTCTAAAGCTGTCGTTGCTTCCTCAACTACACTTCCCCCTAAATCTGTGACATCTTCTCCAACCTTCGTAGGAATGGGACCACAGATAGCCAATGTGGTACCATCCTCCCCAAATCCCCTTACAGAAGTTTCTTCACCCTCTGTCTCAAGAATTTTACCTTTTTCCAATTTTCTTTGCCTATTCGGCACTTCAACATCAACTACCGACCTAACTAGAACAAACCTGTTCTCAGCATTTACAGGTTCAGAAATAGTATCAAGATTACCTTGTTCAGAATTTGATGAACCAGGTGCTTCATCCTCGTTGGCTGATTTAAAAGATTCACTTGATGATTCAGAGTTATTATCCTTTTCGGCCTGTAGAATTTCCTCCAAGAATCTTGTACGGGACCCAGAAGCCACTGATTTTCTGGCAAGAACCGGGTTCTTGGTCATACTAATTGCACTAGTGTAATCACAGAAAATAGGAATGCATCCCACATCTATACCAAATTCCATGAGTTGTTTCTTAATCCACAGCAACTGAGCACAGCATGAGGCTGCAGCCACATATTCAGCCTCAGTAGTAGACAGAGCTACTGAATTTTGTTTCTTGGTGGCCCAAGACACAAGGCAGGAGCCCAAAAAGTGAGCCATGCCTGAGGTACTTTTCCTGTCAATCAGGAAACCTGCATAATCAGCATCAGCATATCCTATAAGGTCTAAAGTACTACCTTTAGGATACCAAAGACACAAATCAGTGGTGCCTTTCAGATATCTCAAAATTCTCTTCACTGCAGTGAGGTGGGACTCCTTTGGATTTGCCTGAAACCTAGCACACAGTCCCACGTTGAACACAATATCAGGTCTGCCGGCAGTGAGATATAATAGAGACCCAATCATCCCTCTGTATATCTTTTGATCAACTGATGAACCAGGTTCATCCACATCCAATTTTGTAGTTGTGGATATGGGAGTGTCTATTTCCTTGAGTCCTCCATTTTAAACTTCTTCAGTAGTTCTTTCACATACTTTTGTTGATGGATCATTGTTCCATTTGCGTTTTGCTTGATTTGCAAGCCTAAGAAGAAGTTCAGCTCACCCATCATGCTCATCTCAAACTCGCTCCCCATAAGTGTAGCAAATTCCTTACTCAGTTTTTCAGTAGTTGCTCCAAATATAATATCATCCACATATATTTGCACAACCAGGAGTTCTTTACCCTTTTACTTTAACAACAAGGTGCTGTCAATCTTGCCTCGTTTGTACCCACGTTCTAACAGGAATTTTGATAGCCGCTCATACCATGCTCTAGGTGCTTGTTTGAGACCATAGAGAGCCTTTTCAAGTTTGTATACGTGGTCAGGTGACTCCTTGCTTTCAAAACCTGGAGGCTGTTTGACAAATACATATTCCTTCAAAGAGCAATTGAGAAAGGCACTCTTAACATTCATCTGATGGAAAGTGAATTCCATATGTGCAGCAAATGCTATAAGAAGTCTCATTGTCTCCAGTCTTGCCATAGGGGCAAAGGTCTCATCATAGTCAATTCCCTATTCTTGATTGTACCCTTGAACAACCAGTCTACCCTTGTTTCTTGTAACAGTTCCATCCTCATCGAGCTTGTTCCTGAAGAGCCTTTTTGTGCCGATCACTGATCTGTCTAGTGGCCTGGGTACCAAGTGCCATACTTGACTTCTTTCAACCTGATCCAGCTCCTCTTGCATGGAATTTACCCAATCAGCATCTTGTAGGGCTTCACCAATGTTCTTTGGTTTGATTAAGGATAGGAAGGCATCAAACACACACATATTTTTCAAGGAGGCTCTTGTTTTTATTCTGGATGACAAATCTGTTATGATGTTCTCAAGAGGGTGAGAACTTTGATATATGTGTGGTTTGAGCACCAATTGTTCGTTTCTGGATGATTCTATGGTGTCTTGGTGTTGTGGAACAGGATCAGGGCCAAGATTCATATGTTGAGTTCCCCCTGTCATGTTTCTTGGGTTAGTTGGACCTGGTCCATCACCTGTTCTATCTTCCATGACTGCTTCAATGTTTTCACTGCTTCTCACCAGTCCAAGCTCCTCATCTTCTAGTTCCTGTCTCTCAGAAAGAGTGTTAATTTCATCAAAGACAACATGCACACTCTCTTCCACACACATAGTTCTTTTATTGTATACGTTATAGGCTTTTCTATGTGATGAATATCCCAAGAATACTCCCTCATCACTTCTGGGATCAAATTTACCTAGGGAATCTTTGCCATTATTGTGCACAAAGCATTTGCATCCGAAAGCCTTAAGATGGGATATGTTGGGCTTTCTCCCTTTAAGTAATTCACAAGGAGTCTTCTCTACCAGTGGCCTAGTCATACATCTATTGATTATATAGCAAGCAGTGTTTATTGCTTCTGCCCAGAAGCTGTGTGGTAGTCTGCTAGAAAGAAGCATGCTTCTTGCCATGTCTTCAAGAGTTCTATTTTTTCTTTCCACGGCCCCATTTTGCTGTGGGGTTCTAGGGGCAGAAAAGTTGTGATTGATACCATGTTCATCACAGAACTCAGCAAACTTTGCATTCTCAAATTCAGTACCATGGTCAGATCTTATTGATGATAGTTGATGTCCTAACTGATTTTGAGTTTTCTTAACAAATGAGGTAAACATATCGAACGCTTCATCCTTAGATGTCAGAAATAAGGTCCAAGTGAACCTTGAATAATCATCAACTAGCACCATCACATATTTCTTACCACCTCTGCTCAGAGTTCTCATTGGACCGCACAGATCCAAATGAACCAGTTCCAACGTCCTGGTGGTACTGATCATTTTCTTACTTTTGAATGAGGATCTTACCTGCTTCCCCCTTGCACATGCCTCACAAACTTTGTCTTCCTTGAACTTAATGTTAGGGAGTCCCACCACTAAGTCCTTAGAGACTAATTTGTTAAGCGTATTTAGACTTGCGTGGCCAAGTCGTTTGTGCCAAATGAGGGGATCACTGTCCAAAACACTCAAGCAGGTGCGTTCATTTTTAGATAGTGTAGACAAGTCTATGACATTGATATTATTCATTCCCTTTCCCTGCAAAACAATCTTGTCAGTAAGCAAGTTAATCACAAAACATTTTGTGGAAGTGAAAGCAACCAGGTTACCTCTGTCACACAATTGTGACACACTGATCAGGATATAGTTCAAGCCATCTATCAAGTACACATGTTCGATGGAACGTGTGTCATCCTTACCTACTTTGACAACCCCTATAATTNAATTAGGCTGTATTTCAAGCCATTTATCAAGTACACATGTTCGATGGAGCGTGTGTCATCCTTACGTACTTTGACAACCCCTATAATTTCACCTTTCTTTCCATTTCCAAAGGAGACATTTCCTCCTTTGAGGTTTTTAAGTGAAAGGATCTGTTCCTTGTTCCCCGTCATATGCTTTGAGCAGCCACTATCCAAAAACCAAATTTGGCTGCTTCCTCTCATTGTACCTACAAAAAGGAAATCAGGGGTTAGTTTTAAGAACCCAAACTAGTTTGGGTCCTTTTCTATGAGAAAATGGATGAATTAAATTTTTTCTTGCCCAATTTGGTAGTCAAATTTTCTTTTTAACCAAACTCTCATTTTTTCGACTAGCCTGCTCTCTTGCAGTGCACTCAATTTTGAAGTGACTAGTCTTACCACAGTGGGTGCAGATTTTATTTTCAGGAAGAGTGAGATACTTTCTTTTGGGATCCCAGTTGGTAAATTGACTCCCAAAGCCAAGCCCTCTCCGGTTGCTACTATGATTCTCTTGAAGCCATGTCAAGGCATCAGAGGATTTATTCCATTTACAAGTTCTATCTAATTCATGTTTGACTTTGTCAAGCTCTTCTTTAAGTGATCTTATCTATTCATCCTTGGCATACATTTTATCTTTTAGTTTTCCCAAATTTTCCTCTAACATGACATGGAGTGATCAACTACCTTTTTACTGGATCCTAATCTCAGCTTTAAGTTCTCAGATTTTAGTTCTAGAATCTCAGTCTCAAGTTGATGAACCTGGTTCAACAAGACAGTGTTTTTCTTTTCAGATTCACTGACTCTGATTTCCAGGTTCATGCACTTTGCTTTTATTATTGCACATTCTTTAAAGAGTCGATCCTTCTCTTTGGTTGTTTCCTCAGAATCATCTATGAAATCAAGTAGCAACTCAGAGAGTTTTTCCTTAGATAGGAACTTTATTTTGTTTTTAAGATGGAAGATGCTTACCTCTGGTTCTTCATGTGATTCCTCATCAGATTCTCCAGTTTCCATGAGCGCCTTATCTTCAGTATCCCCATCTTCTGATTCTTCATCTGAACTTTCCCCCCAAGCAGCAACTATAGCTTTTGTTGTGATTTTCTTGGGTTGGACCAGTTCCTTCTTCCTGTTCCTTCTTTCATATCTCTCCTTTTTCCATTCTACTTTCCACTGAGGACAGTTTTTGATGAGATGGTCAGTCTTACCACATTTGTAGCATCCCTCGTTGGTTGGCCTTTCTGGAGCTTTTGCTTTGTTGTAGTTTCCTCCTCTAGAGATGCCCTTCTTCCTCATGAGAAAGTTTCTGAATTCTTTGGTAATCATGGCCATCTCATTTTCCTCCATATCTTCTCCCTCAGTGATTCTCAGTGCGAGACTCCTCTCCTTCTTTGTACCATCCATCTTCATTGTCTGCCTTCTTAGTTCATAGGCAGTAAGATTTCCAATTAGCTCCTCCAATCAGAGGGTTGCCATATTTTTGGATTCCTGGATGGCAGTGATCTTGCTTTCCCAGGAAATTGGCAAAACCCTTGTCAGGATTTTTTCTACCCTATCTTCTTCAAGAATTACTCTACCAAGAGACTTAAGTTCATTTGTCAAGGTTGTGAACCTTGTGTACATCTCTTGGATTGTCTCACCTTCTTTCATAGTAAAGTTTTCATATTGAGAGTATAGTAGAGTACCTCTTGATCTTTTTACATGAGGTGTTCCTTCATGGGCTACTTGCAAGGTATCCTAGATTTCTTTGACAGTGGTGCAGCTTTGGATTCTGCTATACTCATCCGGACCTAGTCCACACACTAGCCACTTTTTGTCCTTTGCATTCTTCTCCCATTTCTTTAGATCCTCATCAGTGCAGTCAGCTCTAGTCTTTGGTACATCTACACCTTCAGCAGTTTTCTTCATGGTAGCTAGAGGCCATCAGTGACTATGTCCCAGAGTTCATAGTCTTCTCCAATCAGGTGGTCCTTCATCTTGTTCTTCCACTAGAAGTAATACTGGTCGTTGAAGAGTGGTGGCCTTGCAGTTGATTGACCCTCCCAGTTTCCAGGTGATTCACTCATTTTGATATTTTCCAAGGTGTTAACCTTTTCAAGGATAACCTGCTCTGATACCAATTGATGTTTTATACTTCAATACCACACAAGAGGGGGGGTAATTTGTGTGGTGTCCAATTTTCCGAGTGCTATCTTACTAGAAGAACCTGGTTCTTCTTGGTGTTCCAACTTCTACTGTTGCAGAATAATAAATGCAGTAAAGTAAAAACACAGAGATTTTTACGTGGAAAACACCTAGCTCAAAAGGTCAAAAAACCACGACCTACTCCTCAGCAGGATTTTCTCAAACTCTTCACTAAAACTCTGAGCCAAATAGGACTTACAAAATAAACTCTTTTGTAATCCTAGGACTAACTCTAATCCTCTCGTAGTAACTAGCCTCTAGCTAATTTCTACAAGCTTCAAGTTAACTCTAACTTGAACAATGTGTACCTATTACAATTGCTTCTATGAAAGCTGGAAAGATACAATATTAAATCACCTACTACAACCAACTAGACTCAATGACAAACAGATGGAACTGGTTCTTCTAGCTGGTCTGTAGCCTTTGTATCGCACAGTAATTCTGCTTGCAAAATCTCTGGGAATTTTGCTTTCAGATCTTGATTCACTTCTGTACATGTGCGTTAGAAATTCAAGTAGGAATACTTCAATTATTTATAGAGTTAGTCGTTGAGTTTGTCGTTCAGTTCTGGTACAACTCTTCCTGGGTGAAAGAGTTCGTATTAAACTCAACTTCCTTCCTTTGTTACTTTCCTTGCTGANTTGATATTTCACAAACACATTTATCTCCTATGCATATACGGTTCATGTGCCAATGCATCAGGTCAAGTACGTGTGCTCTGATGGACCTGGTTCAACTGGTCAGACATTTGTCAATCTTCAAAACTATGCAGTGACTTGGGTCAACAGGTACATCGCGATCGCGTGGTAAAGTTTTCGATCGCGAAGAAAAAGTTCTGGGGCAACTGATTGTTGGCCTTCACGATCGCGATCGCGATGGTATTTCCGCGATCGCGAAGTGGAAGGGGTTGGGCAATGTATTGTTTTAAACCGAGATTTTGGCCATTTCTCTCATATTTCTCATGGTTGAGGCAATTTTTGGAGAGCTCCAAGAGGGGTTTTTCGTCACCTATGTCAAGGTAAGTTGTCCCTGCTCATCTCAATTTAAATACAAGGTTTGTATATAGATTTGGCCATGGAAGTTAGTAGCAAATTGGGATTTTGAAGAAAAACCTAGAATTTGGTACTTTTGAATATTGACCACGAAATTGAGATCCACGCGACCGCACTGCTCACGCACCTATAACTCTCCGCGATCGCATGAATATCCACGCGACCGCACAGCTCAAGCCTGCCAAACTATGTGATCGCAGACACACTTATGCGGTCGCATAGAACAACTTTACCTGCCTCCGACTTTACTCTATGCGATCGCAGCAATTTCCACGCGATCGCGATGAACAAACCATTGCTACACTAACACCAGAAAACCAGCAATTTCTTCAAGTCCAAAAGTGCTCGTTTGACCATCCGAAATACACCTGAGGCCCTCAGTACCTCAACAAAACCTACCAAAACACCCCATAATATCATTCAAACTTAGTCGAGCCTTTGAAACACCAAAAACACAAAAATCACATCGAATTCAAGCCTAAGAACTTTGAAATTTCTAAAATCCACCAACGATGCCGAAACTATCCAAAGCAACTCTGATTGACCTGACATTTTGCACACATATCCAAAATGACATTACAAAATTGTTTCAACTTTCGGAATTCCATTCTGACCCCGATAGCCTATTTTCCACTGCCGATCGGAAATCACCAAAAACTAACTTTCGCCAATTCAAGCCTAATTCTACGTCAGACATCAGAAAATTATTCTAAACACACTCCTAAGTCCCAAATCACCTAACGAAGCTATCCGAGCCATCAAATCCACATTCCGGGGTTGTTTACCAATAAGTCAACTCTTAGTTGACTTTTCCAACTATACGATTATTTTTAAAGACTAAATGGCTAAACTTTCACTACAACCATTCCGATTCCAAGCCTACCAACTCTAACACGTCATAAACATTATAACCAACCTATGACAAGTCAATAATAGTAAATATAATGCAGTTTCTATGTAACGACCGACCAGGTCGTTAAAATTATGGTACATCGCGATCGCGTGGTAAAGTTTGTGATCGCGAAGAAGAGGTTCTAGGGCAGCTGATTGTTGGCCTCCGCGATTGCGAAGTGGAAGGGGCTGGGCAGTGTATTGTTTTAAACCGATATTTTGGCCATTTCTCTCATATTTCTCATGGTTGGGGCGATTTTTGGAGAGCTTCAACAGGGGACTTTCGTCACCTATGTCAAGGTAAGATGTCCCTACTTATCTCAAGTTAAATACAGGTTTGTATATAGATTTGGCCATGGAAGTTAGTAGCAAATTGGGATTTTGAAGAAAACCCCAGAATTTGGTACTTTTGAATATTGACCACGAAATTGAGCATGAAAATTTGAGTAAATTGTGTATTTGAGCTAGTAAAGCTATGGGTAGAGTTTATCTTCGAGAAATTTCAGAATCCAGGCATGTGGGCCCGAGGGCATTTTGGTCAATTCCTTGAGCGGAGATGGGAGTTTATATAATTTGAATTGCTAACAAATATTTGAGTATATTTTCATTGGTTTGACGTTATTTTGATAGTTTTGGGGCGTTGTGCATCCATTGGAGTCGTCGGAAGGGATATGAAGCCGGTTATGGAATTTTGGAGTGAGGTAAGTCTCCTTTCTAACTTTGTGAGGGGGAATTATCCCCATAGGTGAACTAAATGAATACATGTTGTTAATTGCGGGGGCTACATACGCACGAGGTGACGGGAGTCTGTGTGTAGCTACTAATATGCTTGTGTCCAGGTAGTCTAGGACCCACTAGCATGCCTTACTTGATGTACTTGTGATCTTGCCAGTAATATTAGACCGTTAATATGATCGAAATAGTAATTGAATACCTAAGAAGGTTAGAGTTTATTTTTCTTAATCATTTAGAAAGAGAATTTATTCTTCCTTGCGTGATTGTGTTCCGGACATATTTGTAATATTTGAAAACCTCATCAAACTTGGCAAATGAATTTCCAGAAATGATTTAAATACTATATTCATGTTCACCGAAAGAGAATTTTATCATCTCCTTGAGAAACTCTTTTTCTGATAAAAATGCGGATTTATTATGTGAATACGTGTACATATGAGCACCTAAGTCGCATGTATGATTCGCGAGCAGGATAGCCTTATTATTATTCCGCGTCGCATGATCGATTCGCGAGCGGGGGAAAATAGATGCATCTATGGTTCGAGTCGTTCGACCCTCGGCAGTGCACGGTTTATTATTGTTGGTCCGCGCCGTTCGACCCTCGACATTTTCTTGCGCATGATAAATATTGCGTATTTCCTGTGATTTATACATGTTTATTGACCTAAGGAGTTTTGAATTGCCAGCTAAAATGAAGAAGAATTGATGTGTTAAATGTGAAATAAGTTGATATTTCTTATCCCTGACTAGTATTAAATTGCCTATGATACTCATGCTTAGTACCTCACTTGATTACATTTAACCGACTTATAACAAGTGTCTAAACCGACCTCTCGTCACTACCTCTATGAGGTTAGGCAGGATACTTACTGAGTACACGTTGTTTTCGTACTCATGCTACACTTGCTGTGCATTTTGATTGCACAGGTACCTTCATAACAATGCGGCTGGTTTGGAGACTTAGGCGAGCTGCATCATCCGGAGGCGATCCGCAGCTGACAGAGTCACCCTCGTATTGTATTCATTTTATTTTATTTTTCCTTGTCCAATTGTATTTCGGACAAGCTTTGTAGGATTTTGTAAAATTCTTAGAAATTGCTCGTGTACTTGTGTCACCGGGTTCTGGGATGTGTTTGGGATTTAATTTAACAAATGGAATGATTTACCTAATGCATTTATTTAATAAATTCTTTTTCGTTCATTGGGTTGTAAGTGAAAGGTAACAATTTCGAAAATATTAAAACAAGAGTTCATGTCAACTAATTAATGATTGGCTTGCCTGACGATGGTGTCCAGCGCCATCACGACCTTAATAGATTTTGGGTCGTGACAAATTCCATGTGTAATCATATATTCAACTCAAAACTAGTATAGACCACTTACCTCATTCTTGGTGGTGAAAATGGCACTCCCAAGTTCCTCCCAAAATCGGCTCCCATGAAATATTTGAGATAGAATGAGCCAAAACCCGCTCTTAAAACACTTCACTGCCCATTCCGACCCTTCTTCGCGAATGCGGAACATCCCTTGCGTTCGCGAAGCTCAAAACTCTCACCCCTAAATTTCCTTCTTCTCGAACACGGCAAGCTCCACGCGTTCGCGAAGCACAAATCTGCCTCGGCCTCCCAACACCTCTACGAAACGCGAGACAGGGCCCGCGAACGTGAAGCTTTACCAGCTTTCCCTTCGCGAGCGCATCTGCCCACTTGCGAACGCGTAGAGCAAACGAAACCAGTCCAAATTTCCTTCTTCGCAAACGTGTGAGGCCCTTCGTGTTTGTGATGAACAACTTCGACACCAGCAACAACAATTCACTCAAAATCGATCTAAAACCACCCCGAAACACACTCAAGGCCCTGGGGACCCCGTCTAATCACATGGCTCAGTCCCATAACATCACACGGACCTGCTCGAGGCCTCAAATCACATATAGTAATATCGAAACAATGGATCGAAACCCAATTCAATCTTTATGAACTTTGAAATTTCCAACTTCTACATTCGATGCTGAAACCTATCAAATCACGTTCGATTGACCCCAAATTTTGCACACAAGTCACATTCAACATTACGGACCTGCTCCAACTTTTGGAATCATAATCCGACCCCGATATCAAAATTTTCATTTCCGGTCAAACTTCTCAAAAACCTTCAACTTTCTAACTTTAGCCAAATGACTACAAAATGACCTACGGACCTCCGAATTTACTTCTGATCGCGCTCCCAACACCAGAATCACCATACGGATCTATTCCCAGACTCGGAGACCTAAACGGATATCAATAGAACTGAAATGCACTTCAACCCAGACTTATGAAATTTCCTCTAAAATGTTGATGCGCCGAAACGCTCTCGGGTCATCCAAAACCTGATATGGACATATGCCCAAGTCCGAAATTATCATACTAACCTGCTGGAACCTTCAAATTTTGATTCTGAGGTCGTTTACTCAAAAATCCAATCTCAGTCAATTCTTCCAACTTAAGGTTTCCGAAATGAGAATTTTCTTTCCAAATTGACTCTGAACTTCCCAAAATTCAACTCTGATCACGCCTACGAGTCATAATACCTAAAATGAAGTTACTCATGTCCTCAAACTATCGAACGACGTGCTAGAGCTCAAAATGACCGATCTGGTCGTTACACTTTCAATTATTATGTACCGCATTTATCATTTTTAACGTGCAAATACGTGACAACATGCTATTTAGTGTTTCATAAATCATGCTCAATATCATATTCCACTCGTGCGTAATCAATCCTATAGCAACGCTTGATGAGTGTTTGCGCTCTTCCTATATATCACCCTTTAAATTCGGAAAGGCTTATTTACGGTAATACTAGTCGATCAGGGGTGCAGTCGACGGTTCCGTGCCTTTCCCCCTCAAGTTGTCCGCTTGAGGGTACCGGTCTAGACCTTTATAGAAACCTTACTCTGATTAATTATACATGCATCATGGTCAAACCTAGCCAGGGTTAGTATGTTGTAAACATAATAACCCTTTAAGACAAGCATTATCCAAAAGTCTACCGGGGTTTCCATAATCCCAACGGACGCAACCACGATCTGTGCATTAATTTGGAGAAATAAGTGCCAATATGCTAATCATTGGTGTACAAATAGTCGAATCTGGAGGGGGAAAGGGCCTAACCTTGTTTGTTTTGCAAAATATGAGGCACAAATTCCCCAGGTTCGGTATGGTCCGTAGCATACCACCATTGCTGCTAGATTGGTGGGAAGATATTTCCTCATGTGATAAAAAGCATATGAAGAAGGTCCTGGGAAATTTGCCTTCTCTGTTGAACATCCAACCAAATAATATGTTGATTGAAGCTGCCACAATGTTCTGGGAAAGTGAAAGATCTGTGTTTCGCTTTGGGAACATAGAAATGACCCCTCTCTTGGAAGAAAGAGGGGGATTCGCCGGGCTACCTTGGGACAGTCCTAGTTTATTGTTGACAGAAAACCGTATCGCTAGGGGATTTCTTAAGATGATGGTTTTGAAAAAGAACAGCGATTTTGAGTGCTTGAAGAAGTCCTACATACCCTTTGACTACCTCTGTGAATGATACAGTCATAGCAAGTCCTACCGTATCTTCCATGATGAATTCTCTATCACTTCCTTGGGTCATATTCACCGCAGGGTTTTTGTGTTCGTTGTCTACTTCCTGGGTATGTCGGTGTTCCCAATGCAAGGGGACAGAATTCACACCAGACTGGATATAGTAGCCAAAACTTAAATGGAGGGGACTCATGGGAAAACATATACCATTGTCCCTATGATCATAGTTGACATCTATCAAGCCTTGGACCGCTGCCAGAAGGGGTTCAAACACTTCGAAAGTTGTAATTTGCTGTTACGGGTTTGGTTATTGGAGCATCTTCAAAGGGGTCAATATCGTCAAGAGTTTCCGCGAAGGGCGTGGAATGATCATATAGGCTTCCATCACCCTAAGAGAATGACTTATATACCGGACATGTTTGCTCAACCGGAGAGTGCTACAGAATGGGTGCAATTTTTTGAATATTTGACTGAGGAACGGGTCCAATGGATGTTCGAATGGTTCCCCACTGACGAGTTCATCATCAGATCGAGGGACGCTTCGCACTTGGTGTTGATCGGGTTAAGGGGAATATACCCTTATGTTCCTATCAGGGTTATGAGACAGGCAGGCAAAAAGCAGATCATACCGCGGGGTTCTAAAATGAGTCATTACCGGGCATATTTTCAGGATGACGACATCCCATACAAGTGTGAAGCTCAGCATATGTGGTACTCAAAGATTATTGTAGAAAAGGACATCGAGACAGACATGTATCACGCAGGGCATGAACGCTTTTACCTATCATGGTTGGAATACAACCTAGCAGAGATAGTTGAGCCGGGTATCGGTCGAGGAAATAGGGTCATAGACGAAGCTGCCGAGGCCCAACTGAAATACAACAAACTGCACAAAAGGATTCACAATTCTGAGGCCGAGCATATGGAGATACACGAGATAGACATGAGGCTGATCACTGAGTGGAGGGAACTGGCTATCAAATCTAATGAAAGGTTGGAATATCTGGAGCAGGGTTTGATGGAGCTGGAGGAAAAAACAAGGAAGAGAGTTGCCGACTGCCAAAATGCTGAGGGAAGCGAAGGAAGGCATCTAGCAAGGGTATACCTTCTATTGGTCATGCACGAATTGGGAAACCTGATCAATGGAGCCAGGAATATCAAGCATGGGAAATGTCCTTCTAGGACCAAGTAGAGTAGATTTATTTGTTTTATCAAATGTAATAAGGCCAAATACCGGTAGTGACTTATCTTATCTTAGTGTCATTTTTTATTCATCTACTTTTACATTAATGAAATGAGGCAATTATTGGCACTTAAGTTCTCCAAATTAACTTGTCGTTAGGCCTACCTCGGGCACAACGAGGCTACAAAATTAGGACGCAAATTTACATTTCCGCAATATGTGTTTAAATACTGCAAACACTCTTTTCAGAACTCTTACTAACTTGGTAACCTTTTTGTTTTTTTTCTTTCTTGATTATTCTCATTCCCCGAGGTTGGTTCACTCATACTGGCATCATCAGCCTATCATACCAGATCCAGGGCCCTTCCACCTTCTCCTCCTCCTAGTCCACCAAAAGGGAAAGTAAAAGCAAAAATGGATGACATGAACGGCATCATAAAGGACAACAATGCACGTGCATGATGAGAATATAGAAACTTCCGATGGTCGGGGTGCTCAAGCCCCAAATGATGTGGTTTCATGACTTGAGCTGAAAATACTTGAACTTCAGGGTGAGCTTGAGCAGGTCCGTAGCTTGGAAAACCTATCCCTCACACTCAACATCCTAGATATCAATCACCCAAAACCCTGTACCACCTCAGAACACACCCAACAAACGCCCGAAAAATCCTCCCACCTCACCAGTATACAACCCCGCCTCAAAATCAACCGATCCCTCCTCAATACCAGCAAACCACCTATCATACTCCCCAAAATACCCCACAAATAATTCCCGAACCCCAAAACTCCACCAATGATCATCACTATACCCAAACTCCCGGCATTCACCAAAACAACCCCATATACGTGGAAACCCTACCTCACTCCACTCAACCAATCTCCTATACACCACAATCCGCTAAGAAGGACATGCTCATCAAGAACATGGCTGACGAGCTCAAGAAGTTGACAAGTCGTTCAGGGTGTTGAAGGAGGTAAAGGGATATAAGGTCTGAATTACGACGATTTATGCATACAACCAGATGTGGAACTGTCGGAGGGTTACAAACCTCCCAAGTTTGAAATATTTGACAGAACGGGTGATCCCAAGGTCCATCTGAGAACTTATTGTGACAAGCTCGTAGGGGTCGGAAAAGATGTAAGGATTCGCATGAAGCTCTTCTTGAGAAGCCTTACTAGAGATTCCCTTTCCTGGTATATAAGCCAGAATCCCAAGAAGTGGGCTAATTGGGTGAGCATGGCATCAGATTTCATGGACAGGTTCAGATTCAATACGGCGAATGCACTGGATGTCTTCTATATCCAGAACCTAAAGAAGAAGCCAACCTAGACTTTTCGCAAGTATGCTACTCGGTGGAGGTCGGAAGCAACAAAGGTCAGGCCGGTGTTAGATGAAGAACATATGAAAAAGTTCTTTGTCAGGGCACAAGATCTGCAGTATTATGAAAGGCTAATGGTTATTGAGAACCATAAGTTCTCCGATATTATCAAACTCGGAGATAGGATCGAATAAGGTATTAAAGCAGAATGGTGACGAGCAGCCCACGAACAAAGCATTGCAATCAGGTGGAATATCAAAGAAGAAAGAAGTGGGAACAATAATGGTTGCACAAGGTACGAAAACTCCATTTGTGTACCAAACACCTCCACCCACATATCAATCATCACCTCCCAGATATTCCCAACCTGCTACTGCCTACCATACCTATAACTCCAACCATCCTACTATCCGTCACCTCCAACTCGTCCAACTTACCAAAAACACATGCCTAATTTTGACCACAAACCACCCAAATAGTACACCGCCATTGCAAAACCCGTTGACCAATTGTTTGAAAGGTTGAAAGGTGCTGGATATGTCACCCATGTTCCTGCTGTGGCAATGGAGAACTCATCTCAATGGGTAAATCCAAACAAAACCTGTGCATACCATTCCGGTATGAAAGGACACACTATTGACGAATGTCGCACGTTGAAGGACAAGATCCAGACATTGATTGATAATAAGGTCATACAGGCGAAGGAAGATGCACCCAACATCCGCAACAATCCCCTCTCGGATCATAGAGGCAAAATCATCATTGTGATAGAAACCGATGACGAGTGGGATCCCGAGGTATCAATTGGGCTTATCCGAGAAGGTGACAATCCTAAGAATCCTACAATCACGCTCAATCCCATTGTGGTGCAGGTACAACCACCGGTTGAGGTTGAGGTTACCACATCAGTTCCTTTTGAGGTAGAAGTAACCCTCCTGCAGCCATACCTATTCCATTCAAAGTAGAAGTAGCCACACCCTTCACAACGACGGTGTCAACCCCGCCGCCCTTCAGTACCAATGATGTACATTGGGATTATGTGGACGAGGCCAGAAGAAAGGGAAAAGCGAAAATGGAAGAATCTGGTGTTGCAGAAGGAATGACCATAATGGGAAGGGTTTATACACCGGAACATTTGGAAGAAACCAGTAAGAAAGCCTTCCAGTAAACCGTCCATTATTGAGACTGGTCCAGATGACCTATGAAGGAAGGTACAGGCAAGGGAGTATTCCATCGTCGATCACCTGAACAAGACTCCCGCCCAGATATCTATCTTGTCACTCCTGCAAAATTCTAAAGCACACAAGAATGCTCTAATGAAGGTGTTAAGTGAAGCATATGTGCCCAACAACATCACTGGTGGAGAAATGGCCAATATGGTGGGGCAGGTGCTAAAAAGCCACAAAATCCGTTTCCATGAGCACGAGCTACCACTAGAAGGTTTGAATCACAAACGGGCACTGCACATCACAGTGCAATGTGAAAACAAGTATATTGCCAGATTTCTGATTGATGGAGAATCCAGCCTCAATATTTTCCCATTGACAACGCTGAAGAGGTTGGGCAAAGGCCTACATGAGATACAAGAGGGAACTATGAATGTTAAAGCATTTGACGGGTCTCAAAGGGCTACCATTGGAGAAACTAATCTCTGTCTGCAGATTGGTCCTACCTGGTTTGATGTGGAATTTCATGTACTGGATATATCCGCCACCTACAATCTGTTGTTAGGACGACCTTGGATACATGTCGTTGGGGCTGTAGAATCTACTCTACATCAGGCTGTGAAGTTCGAATGGAACTATGAACCATCAATAAGTAATTATCCATGTAGATGGGAGCAACCCCATTTACACTAGTCAGACTATTCCGGTGGTTGAAAACTGGAGAAAGTTAGGTGGGGAAACCTACCATCCCATCGAGCGTGTTAACGTGATCAAGAAATATAATTGGTGGATTAGCAAGATAGCACACATGCTAGCATGCAGAGGGTACGAACCCGGCAAGGGGCTTGGTAAAAATCTTCAGGGTATCTCGAAGCCAATACAGCCAAAGCACCATGGTACAACTTTTGGGCTGGGATATCAGTACACCTGGAAAGAATATCGAATCTGGTCACCATCGTGGCAAGGACCATACTACCCTATTGAGAAACCCGTGCCACACTTGAGTTAGACCTTCCATCAGGATGATGTCATATGAGGATCATAGGAAGAAGAAGCATTGGTGGCATTAAAGAATCTGTTCTTGGAATATGATGACATGGACTGTTGTGTAATCGTCAAGGAGAAGGAGGAGGAAGGCCCTACTATTCAAGATATGGAGAGAGGAGCATTCCTCAAGAATTAGACTGTTAGACCATCGAGGGCCCGACGAGTCCCGGGGTAGCAAGGCTGAATAGCATTGTTTATCTTTCTTTTCTAGTAAAAAAATGATTACCCTTTTGTATTTCTGTTTTAAATAATATTTCCAATGTTCCAAAAATGTTGCTTGAGTTATTGAAAATCATTTTTGTCTGACACTTTAAATGTCTTGATGTTTTATTATTACTACTTTTTTTTTTATCTTTATCTTTACAGCATTACTATTTCCTATCTTGATGAACCGACAACTGTGACATGTAATGAGACAACGCAACAAAAGGACAGTGATTCAGAAGAGGAACATGTAATACCTGAGGAGATTGTCAGAGAGGTAGAGGATTTTAAGAACAAGCCCAAGTCCAACCTGGATGAAACTGAGATAGTCAACCTGGGAGATTCTGCAACAGTCAAGGAGACCCGCATCAGCATCCACTTGTCATCGTCAGAGAGAGAGGAATACACTCGGTTCCTAAAATAATATGAGGGCATCTCTGCATGGTCATACGATGATATGACCGGATTAAGCACATCCATTGTGGCCCACAAGTTGCCCACAAACCCAATGTGTCTGCCAGTGAAGCATAAACTCAAGAAATTCAAGCCAGATATGAGCCTGAAAATCAAGGAGGATGTTACTAAGCAGATCAAAGCCAAGGTCCTCGGGGTAGTTGAATATCCAACTTGGTTAGCCAACATTGTGCAAGTTCCGAAGAAGGATGGGAAAGTCAGAGTTTGTGTTGATTATCGGGACATCAACAGAGCCATCCCAAAGGATGATTTCCCGTTGCCGAATATACACATCTTGATCGACAATTATGCCAAGCATGAACTACAGTCTTTTGTGGATTGTTTCGCCGGTTACCATCAGATCTGGATGGACGAAGAGGACGCTGAGAAAACAACCTTTATTACACATTGGGGGTGTACTGTTACAAGATGATGACGTTTGGCTTAAAGAATGCTGGGGCTACCTACATGAGGGCCATGACCACTATTTTTCATGACATGATACACAAAGAGATAGAAGTATATGTGGATGTTGTCATCATTAAATCCAAGAAGGCCACAGATCATATAGCGGACTTTAGGAAATTCTTTGACCGACAGCGGAAGTACAACCTGAAACTAAATCCCGCAAAGTGTGCATTCGGGGTTCTTGCTAGAAAACTGTTGGGAATCATCGTCAGTCGACGGGGAATAGAGTTGGACCCATCAAAGGTCAAAGTCATCCAAGAATTACCACCACCAAAAAGTAAGAAAGATGTGATGAGTTTTCTGGGACGCCTCAACTACATCATCCGTTTCATAGCCTAGTCCACAGTAATATGTGAGCCGATTTTCAAGATGCTGAAGAAGGACGCTCCAGCTAGTTGGACCGAAGATTGTCAAAAGGCTTTTGACAAATAAAGGAGTACTTGTCCACATCACAAATCTTAGTCCCGCCAGAGCCTGGTAGACCACTACTACTCTACCTTGCAGTATTAGACGGAGCTTTCGGTTGTGTTCTAGGACAGCATGATGGGACAAGGAGAAAGGAGCAGTCCATCTATTACTTGAGTAAGAAGTTCACACCTTATGAAGCACGGTAATCTCTGCTGGAACGCACTTACTGTGCATTAACCTGGATAGCTCAGAAACTAAGACATTACTTCTGTGCTTATACAACATATCTCATATCAAGAATGGATCCTCTGAAATACATCTTTCAAAAGCCCATGCCTACTGGAAAGCTGGCTAAGTGGAAAATCTTGATGAGTCAGTTCGACATCATCTATTTAACTCATAAGGCGGTCAAAGGACAAGCATTGGCAGACCACCTTGCGGAAAACCCTGTGGGAGGAGAATACGAACCCTTGAAAATGTATTTTCCCGATGAAGAGGTATCGTTCGTAGGAGAAGACATTGTTGAAGCCTACGACGGTGGGAGAATGTTCTTCGACAGAGCGACGAACTTCAAAGGAGTCGACATTGGAGTCGTCTTGGTATCAGAAACTGGTCAACATTATCTAGTGTCTGCAAAACTCAGATTCCCCTGCACCAACAACATGGCGAAATATGAAGCTTGCATATTAGGGCTCAACATGGTTGTTGATATGAACATTCAGGAACTACTAGTGACCAGTGATTCAGATTTGCTTGTGCATCAGGTTCAAGGAGAATGGGCTACCAAGAATTCCAAGATATTTCCTTATTTGAATCATGTGCAAGAAATGAAGAAGAGGTTTTCAAAGATAGAGTTTCGGCACGTCCCAGGATTCAGAATGCGTTTGCTGACGCATTGGCTACTTTGTCATCAATGATACAGCACCCATACAAGAACTTCATCGATCATATTCCAGTAAGGATCCATAATTAGCCGGCATATTGTGCTCACGTTGAATAGGAAGTGGATGGAAAACCTTGGTTCCACGACATCAAAGAGTATTTGGCAAAAAGAGAGTATCCGGAGCATGCAAACCATACTAAAAAATGCACGCTTCGGAGGTTTTCCAATCATTTCTTCCACAGTGGAGGAACCCTATATAGAAGAACTCCTGATCTGGACTATTATGGTGTGTCGATGCAAAGGAAGATTCTAAGTTGCTCGAGGAGATACATGCCGGAACCTGCGGCCCTCATATGAATGGCTTTGTTTTGGCCAAGAGGATACTCAAAGCCGGTTATTTTTGGATGACCATGGAAACATATTGCATACGGTAGTTCAGAAGTTCTACCAATGCCAAGTACACGCAGACATGATAAAAGTACCTCCAAACGAGCCTAATGCAACAATCTCACCTTGGCCCTTCACCGCTTGGGAATGGATGTCATCGGTCTAATCGAGCCCACCGCATCAAACGGACACCGGTTCATTTTGGTGGCTATCGACTACTTCACAATATGGTTTGAGGGTGCATCTTACAAAGCTGTGACTAAGAAGGTCGTTGCTGATTTTGTTCGCGACCGAATTGTTTGTCGATTCGGGGTTCCAGAATCCATCATCACTGACAATGCCGACAATCTCAACAGTGATCTAATGAAAGCCATGTGTGAGACTTTCAAAATCAAGAACAAGAATTCCACAGCATATATGCCTCAAATGAACGGAGCTGTGGAAGATGCCAACAAAAACATCAAGAAGATACTAAGGAAAATTGTAGAAAATCACAAACAATGGACCGAGAAATTACCATTCGCCTTACTGGGATACCGTACCACAGTACGCACATCAACTAGGGCAACTCCCTATTTGCTGGTTTATGGTACTGAAGTTGTCATCCCTGCCGAGGTAGAAATTCCTTCTTTGAAAATCATACAGGAAGCGGAGCTCAGCAACGTAGAATGGATAAGGAGTCGCTATGATTAGTTAGCCCTCATAGACTGAAAGAGGATGAACGTAGTGTGTCATGGTCAGCTTTATCAAAACATAATGTCCATAGCCTTCAACAAAATAGTCAAGCCGAGGCAATTCACACCGGGGCAGCTGGTGCTAAAAAAGATCTTCCCGCATCAAGATGAAGCAAAAGGGAAATTCTCTCCCAATTGGAAAGGTCCTTACATGGTTCACAGAGTACTGACAATAGGAGCACTCATACTAGCAGAGATGGACGAGGAAATCTGGCCAAAGCCAATTAACTCAGACACAGTCAAGAGATATTATGTGTAAATCATTTTTATGTTCCTCTACATGATGTAAATTTAACTATGCTCGACATGATTCCCGTTTAAGAGGGGATACGTAGGCATCCTTGTGGGTTTGATTACAATTCAATAAAATTTCTATTTTCCCCACAATCATAAACTGGGGCAGAATTTTGAAGAGGACCTTAAAAATTCTACAGCAAAGGAGGTCGCAATATCTCTGATTGTGTCACAGTTACTGGTTTGTCTAACTAATTTCTAAACTATATATTACTATGTATTTGAAAGTTGTGCATGCATGCTTTGAAATAAACTCTGCTTTAGCAAACGCTACCCTAACAGCTTGAACAGGATCTTCAGACAGAACGAAGCAAATTGAGCAAGCAAAGGCACGAACCAACTCCCCCTGCAAAACTCACAGAATTTTCTTTGAATGCAGGACTATATCATCATGATAAACACATTCGCAAAAACACAATCGCTATGCATGAAATACATTATCAGCTAAGGATATCACACTCTTACTTCTTTCTTTGCATGGGACTAAGACATGTCCCCAACTTTGCATGAGACTAAGCTATGTCTCCATCCGCATGAGGCTAAGACCTACCTCTCATTTGCATAAGGCTAAGCACCGCCTTCTATTTGCATGATACTAAGCTTTGTCTCAATCCTGCATAAGGCTAAGCGATGCCTTCTCCTTGCATGGGACTAAGCATTGTCCCGAACCTTGCATGAGACTAAGATCTGTCTCCACCCTGCATGAGACTAAGCCTTGCCTCCCACTTGCATAAGGCTAAGCTATGCCTTCTCTTTTGCATGGGAATAAGCCATGTCCCGAACCATGCATGAGACTAAGCTATGTCTCAATCCTGCATAAGCCCTGCCTCCCACTTGCATAAGGCTAAGCTCTACCTTCTCTTTTGCATGGGACTAAGCCCTGTCCCGAACCTTGCATGAGACTAAGCTTTGTCTCCACCCTGCATGAGGCTAAGCCCTGCCTCCCACTTGCATAAGACTAAGCATTGTCTCAAATTTGCATGAGACTAAGCACTGCCTCCCATTTTCATAAGGCTAAGCATTGCCTTCACTTTTGCATGGGACTAATCCCTGTCCCGAACTTTGCATGGGACTAAGCACTGTCCCGAATCATGCATATGGCTAAGCATTTCATTCTTCTTACATAAGGCTAAGCATTTCCTTCACTTTGCATGGGACTAAGCACTGTCCCGAATCTCGAACGAGACTAAGCAGTGTCTCTCTTGCATTGTTCTCTTCTCTCGGGCTAAGCTCTGCCCTCAACTTCATACAAGACTAAGCCTTGTCTTGTTACTTCTAGAATCATGTCTTTGCACCTCATGGGCTGAAATATCGCCAACTTGTCCGAAGGCGTCATAGTCTGAAGGCATCATCCTCATAGCAGGAAGACACCATGCCATGGCCTGAGGAACTCTCGAACTTGCATATCATTATTCAAAGGCGTCATGGTTCGGAGGCACCATTTTCATGGCCCGAGAACATCATTTCATGGCCTGCGAATCCCTTACCGCACAATTCATGGCCCGGGACATCATGGTCTAAAGACGTCATCCTCAACTGTCCAAAGACAATTCTCATGGTCTGAAGGGAATTTGCATCATGTTTAAATTTAGGCAAAGATATATGCTCGTAGTGCATCTTTTGATTTGCAGGTAACCCGATGAGCAACCATTATCTCAACAGGAGCAATCCCTCTCCAGTTCCTTCATACTATTTCAAACCTAACCGCTCACCGTAATCATTTCACCTTTACGAAACCTTGTATCCGTCCTTGTGATAAATTTATCGATTTATTCCGCCGACGGATCCGGAACTACACATGGCCTGATTCCTGTAAAACCATGGATATGTAGGTAGCTCGAAAACCAGAGTACGGCCTATATCTCTCAAATCGCTCTATCCGGTCAAAATTGGAAATCATATCTTTACACGACAACTCTTTCATCCTTCCCGGTAGAGAGGGGCAGTTGTTGATACCCAATTTTTCCCTATATTATTTTCAAAATGCATATATATCTTTAAAATAATGCATGAACATCAATTAATAATTTTCTACAATTTTTAAAGGAATTTTAATTAATTTATCCCAGTATTTTATTACCTAAATAATTACCAATTGCATCACAAATGATTTTATAATAATTTTATTGCTTAATTTTATCATTTATGTTTATATTTAGTTTCAATTATTTTATGTATAATTATATTTACATCTGTGGGCTATAATTGCAATAACTTTGCAATAATAGCTCATGTGTGCATAATTACTTTATTTTACATGAAAATGTCATTTTATATTTTTATAATATTAATTTATTATTTTTAATTATTTTCATGCATAAATAGCATTTTGTATCATTTATTAGCTATTTTAAAAATTATTTTATCAAATTAATGGGTATTTAACATATAGCCTCTTTAATTTCGGACCTTAGCCCAATTACTACCCCATCCCAATTAAAATCAACCCATTAACCCATAAACCAACCTAATTAACCGACAACCCCAACCCCCAGATTGAATCTTGGTCGTTGATCTCAGAGATCAGCGGTCCAGGATATTCTACCATTCTAATTAACTGACAACCCCCCCCCCCCCCCCCAACCCTAGTCACTCTCCAAAATCGGACGCCCCTGAAATCCCTTCCACCTATCTTCTCTCTCCTCTCTTCCCAACCCTAGCCCGTCGTCACGTGAACCCCCTTCGATTCATGGGTTTTCTCTTCGATCTTAGGCCCTATCTGGCCTCCTACCTCTACTGGTGTTATGATTTTTTTGTTATTGGATGGAATCTCAGAGAGATTTGACACAAACTTTGTTCAAAGTCTTCATTTTCTCGATGAATTCGTCTGTGTTCGTTCCTATGTCTGTTAGTACTAATATCTTCATGTTTATGGCTTCAAATCTCTAGTTTAAACCAGATTTTTTCTCATCTCTGTCTATTTTTTAAAACCCTAGTTATTTTCTACTTGAGTCCGTTCAGATTTCTACTAAATCTGAAATGATTTTGAGTTTATTTGATATTTCTTTTTTAAGATCTTCTGTTTTTCCTATTATTGTTGACCGATTTTTCGTTTTTCCCTAAAATCTAGGGTTTCATCTTTTTTTAGTTTCTGCAAAATGTTTTAAAATGTTTAAGTGCTTAACTCTGGTTCTCTTTACTTGTTCGACTGGTTTTCATATCTATATCTTTATGCCCTAGGGTTTCTAATTATTCTAATGCTTGTTCTAATGTTTGCCCATTTATTTTTGCTCTGTTAACTAAATTAATTGATTTATTTACTTGTTTATTTAGGATTTGAAATTGTACTTCTTTTCAAAACTGATATCTCTCTGAAAGATTTTTATTTATTCTTTCCTTATATGTGACTCATAATTGGTACTGCCTTCCTTAATTATACTACTGGCATGATTTTTGGATTTTGATTTGTTTTGACCGACCTATAAAATCTCTCGATTTATTTGTTTACCTTATTAAACCTCAATCTTGGCTGCTAATTTATTTTCCCTAATTTAAGTGATATTTTCCGGATCTGTATTATTAATTGATTGGGTTTATCCCTCATTAACTGATTAATTTATTTTGCATACCTTATTTGTGAGCCCTTGACTTTCCTACCTTATTTGTTTATTCTGTTGAATGTTATATAATCCCTCACCATTCTGATTTTCAAAGACACCTACACCTACACACACACCTACACTTACAAGCACACACTGAGACACACAAACTTTTACTTACACTCAAACAACCTAAGTTCTTCTATTACTCTGATTTGCTACACTGTTTAGCCGGCTGAAAGCCAAGGCTGGACTTTTGGATTCACTTGCCTTCACCTTCCTGTTTGATATCTCCCTAACTGGTATGCCTTAATCTTTGTTACCCTGTTCTACTCTATATGTTTATGCATTCAGCTTTATCATAGACCTCAACATGCTCTTGTTAGATACATGATTCATGTCTACTTTCTAACTAGTATGCCTTAATACTTGTTATCTTTTTGTTCTATATGACTATGTAGTTAGTCTGTTTCAAACTCCCATATGCTTCTGCTAGATATATGGTTCATGTTCTGTTGCCATGTCTTTGTTCCTATTATATTATCTTTCTTTTTAACTTAAGCATGTTTCTCTGCTTAATACTTGTCTATATGACTCCACCTAGTAATAATTAACAAACCAAATCAACTTCTGCAATGTAAAACTTGGTTTGATTTAGTTGTATGCTCTATTCAGAAACTATTTAGTTCTGTATGTAACTCAAGTATCCCTGCTCTTGTTGTGATTGCTTCAATTACCAGTATGGTATCCATGTCTGAAACAGCCTGCTAAATGTGGACTCTGTTCTATTTGCAGTCTTATGATTTGTTTATGGAAAATCCAAATTGTTTTTATAAAACTATCCCCTACCCTTTATATGCTATTTTCAAACTCCTACTCTTAGTTATCTAGGGTCCTACCACCCCCAGTGTGAGCACTGCCTAGGTTCCATGAGACTCATCCGAACTCTGACACATTGGGACTGGTTTTCCGAATTTTTTATCAACTGTTTCTTTGATAAGGTTCTGGTGTGAGCATTGCCCGGGGTCCCTGAGGCCCATGGGAACTTTGACACACTAGAAGCCCATTTTGTGTACTATGGATGGACTACATGTATACTTCAGACTTGCTTGAAGGCCTGTTTTCCAAGTTAACATTGATTCTTCCAAGGCTCCCTATAGTATAATGATTTTATTATGTAATTCATTTGTATTGGTCTGTAATAATGTAATAGTTCTTGTAATAACAGATATGGGGTTACTAGTAAAAGCTGGGGAGGGATCGTTTTATATCTTTGTTCAAATTGGGGTAGAAATACTGCCTATAGATTGTTATGATGATTTCTTTATGTGCATACCATTAGAAATCATGCCTATAGTATCTTATCTCACTATTTGTAATCCTGAATTTTTACACTTTGGCATACTAAAAATCCTGCCCATAGGTTTTCTATCAATTCTGCATTAGAATCCATGTTCATAGGACTTCCATATATCTCCAATCTCAATGTGCATTAGAGATCATGTATATAGGATCTTCTTTTTATGGATTATTGAACTTGCTTGGAAACTTGTTAACGTCTTTGCCCACTTAGATAGCATGCCTATAAGGAATATGTAATGACCTGACCGGTTGTTTTGAGCTCTAGCACGTCGTTCAGCAGTTTGAGGTCATGAACATATTCATTTCAGGTATTATTACTTGTGCGCATGGTCGGAGTTGATATTCGGGAAGTTCGGGTGGATTTGGAAAGAGAATTCTCATCTCAGAAACCTTAAGTTGGAAGAATCGGCTAAAATTGGAATTTGGAGTAAGCGACCTCGGAATCAGGATCTGAAGGTTCCAGCAGGTTTGTATGATAATTTCAGACTTGGGCGTACGTCCGGATCAGGTTTTGGATAACCCGGGAGCGTTTTCGGGGTATATTGTGGAAGATAGCATTTTAGAAGAAATTTCATAAGTTTGGGTTGGAAGGAATTTCAGTGTTATAGATGTCTGTTTGGGATTCCGAGTCTGGGAATAGTTGTGTATGGTGATTCTGGAATTGGGAGCGCGATCGGAAGTGAATTCGGATGTCCGTAGGTCATTTTGAAGTCATTTGGCTAAAGATAGAAATTTGAAGGTTTTGAAGAATCCGACTGGAAGTGGAAATTTTGATATCGGGGTCGGAATGCGATTCCGGAAGTTTGAGCAGGTCCGTAATGTCGAATATGACTTGCGTGCAAAATTTGGGGTCAATCGGGCGTGATTTGATAGGTTTCGGCATCCGATGTGAAAATTTGAAATTTCAAAGTTCATAAAGTTGAATTTTAATGCGATTCGTGATTTCGGCGTTGTTTGATGTGATTTGAAGCCTCGAGCAAGTCCGTGTGAGATTATGGGACTGAGTCGTATGATTTGGACGGGGTCCCGAGGGCCCCGGGTGTGTTTCGGGATTAATTTTGATAATTTCCTTCATGTTTGCTACTGCATTTTTCTGGTGTCACTGATGTGCTATGCGATCGCGGGGAAGATAATTAAAGGGGCTGAAATTTTGGCTTGTGCGATCGCAGGTAAGGTAGTGTGATCGCATAGAAGGAATTGAAGGCTGCTGGATTTTTGCATATGCGATCGCACAGTGCATTAAGGAGGCTGTGGGATTATTTGGCTTATGCAATCGCGGTGCAATGTTTGCGATCGCGTAGGGTATTTTTGGAGGCCTCTGTGATTTGGCTTGTGCGATCGCGGTTGAAGGAGTGCGATCGCACAGAAGGTTTACTTGCGCAGTGTTCTATTTTAAACGGGATTTTGGCCATTTCATCAATTCTTTCACTTGGTTAGGGCGATTTCGGAGAACTTCAAAGGGTGGTTTTCATCAAGCATCAACATGTAAGTAATTCCTTCTCATTCCAAGTTAAATACAAGGTTTATGCATGGATTGAACATGAGAAATTGTGGAAAAATTGGGAATTTTGAAGAAAACCTAGAAATTTGATAATTTGGATTTTAGCCACGAATTGAGAACGAATATTTGAGTAAATTGTATATTTTAACTAGTAAAGCTATGGGTAGAGTTTATCTTCGAGAAATTTCAGAATCCGGGCAGGTGGGCCCGAGGGCATTTTGGTCAATTAATTGAGCGGAGTTGGGAAATTATATAATTTGAATTTGTTACGAGTATTAGAGTGAATTTTCATTACTTTGCCCGTTATTTGGTAGTTTTGGGGCGTTGTGCATCCATGGGAGTCGTCGGAAGGGCTTGGAAGTCGGTTATGGAATTTCGGAGCAAGGTAAGTCTCCTTTCTAACCTTGTGAGTGAGAATTGTCCCCATAGGTGAACCAATTGAATATGTGATACTATTTGCGGGGGCTACGTACGCACGAGATGACGGGAGTCCGTGCGTAGCTACTATTATGCTTATGTCTGGGTAGCCTAGGACCCACTAGCATGCTTTACTTGCTGTACTTGCAACTCTATTGATAAAATGAGACTGTCTAATCTCTTTGAATTAGTAAATGAATAATTAGGTAGGTTTGATTTCATTTTCTTAATCATGTGAAAAGAGAATGTATCCTTCTTCGGCTAAATATTCCCTGATAAATTCCGGATTTACTACTTGAATGGGCCTATTTATATGCGGGTACCCGAGTCGCAGGTATGATTCGTGAGAGGGGTAACTTTATAATTCATATGTAACTGCATCGCATGTATGATTCGCAAGCGGGGTAAATCTTCCTACCACACTCTTATGGAATCAGGTCGTTCGCCTCGCCAGGATTTATGAACCACACTCTCATGGGAGCGAGCCGTACGCCATGGTGGATTTAAAGATACATCTATGGTTCGGGCCATTCGACCCTCGGCAGTGCACAATTTACTTTTATGTTGGATCGGGTCGTACACCTCGACATTTCCTTTCCTATGTACTTACTATCCCCACTGAATCGTGCGTAATGTTTGGCTAGAAACCAGTGTACCTAAGGGTTTTCCTTAAATTGAAGTATAATAACCTTTCGGTGAAACCGTATCTATGTATATGTTTTGGTTACGGAAGTAAATCGGGAATTAAGAACTGAATAAATTGTAAGGAGGGGATCGTACTGTGTAATTATACCCGTTTGGTATATATACTCTTACTTTGTTTCGTATTGATTCATTTCGTTGTTATACTTGATATTAATTGACTTCTAGCAAGTGTCTAATTCGACCTCTCGTCACTACCTCTCTGAGGTTAGGCGGGATACTTACTGAGTACACGTTATTTTCGTACTCATACTACACTTGTTGTGCACTTTGTTGCACAGGTACCTTCATAGCAAAGTGGCTGACTTGGAGACTTAGACGGGCTGCATCATCCGGAGACGACCCGCAGCCAGCAGAGTCTTCCTCATATGTATTTGTATTTTATTTTAAATTCCTTTTCCAATTTGTATCTCGGACAAGCTTTGTAATAATTGCATAAATTCTTAGAAATTGCTCATGTACTTGTGACATCGGGTTCTGGGATGTATTTGGGTTGTATTTTTATTAAATTGGAAAAAAATAGAATGTTGCTTTTACTTAATGGATTTTTATCTAGTTATTATGTATTAAAGTGAAAGGTAACGATTTCGAAAATGTTAAAACATGAATTTATTTCAACTAATTAATGATTGTCTTGTCTGACAGTGGTGTCCGGCGCCATCACGACCTTATGGATTTTGGGTCGTGACAGAATATATAAAATTAGTTTCCGCAATTTAGATATCGTGTCTATAGGGAATATGTAAAAATTAGTTTTCTGCAATTTATATATCATGTCTATAGGGAATATATAAAATTAGTTTCTGCAATTTAGATATCATGTCTATAGGAAATAATACTTGTAATCAGTTTCAGCACTTATAAATCATGCCTATAGGAGTTAAGTAAGTCTGTAAAATAGAAAGCATGCCTATAGGATCTAAAAAGATAAAATATGCCAGTTAAAAATCAGTAACTGGTTTATAAATCATGTTCTATAAGTAACAGTTTAGATACCATGCCTATAGGATTCTGTCCCGGTTATCACTTAGGCAAGCCTGTATGGTAATTAAGAATTCTGGGTCTAAAACTGTGATTTCTTGCTTGGTATAGGTTCAAATTCAGAGTATTAACAAAATCAGTAGGCAAACTGATAGGTGCCGCTGCTCGCTTTAATAAAATTGTTATGTTATATTCTGTTTATGCTCATCTAGATATCCTGCCTATAGGGTCTTAAATCATTAAAATTGTCTGTTTGAATTGCGTGCATTTGTTGTTTAATTGCGGAGGTTAACATGAGCCTCTATTTGCTCTTTAGGTGACAGTCCTTCTTGAACTTTTTGTTTGTCGCTTAGTTTTCTCATTTTTAGTAACATAGGTCAGTCTAGGGCCTCCTTAAATGGAGACCCTAAACACCTCCAGGGCCATAGGTAAGGGACGGGTAGTGCACGCATAAGGTACACACTAGAAGCTATTAGAACGCTCAGGTAATAACTGAAAAGGTAGTAATTGGGTAGTAAAGGAGATGAAGACTTGTGCGCTAGTGCTATGCGTAACACCCCAATTTGGGGAAAGTTACCAAGTATTGCATGGAAATGATCCTATAGGCTAAAAAATATAGGACCCCTTTTATTCCCGTTTTTAAAAAATAATAGTTGTCTAAATTGCTTTGTTTAAAGACTAATTCGCTTAATTAAGTTTGGCCGGGACCCACCGTTGTGGACCTCGAGAGGTGCCTAACACCTTCCCCTCAAGGTGATTTCGAGCCCTTACCCAATCTCTGGTGATGTAAACTAGTTTCATGAGTTATTTGCTTTAGGTGCCCTAACGCACCTTAATCCGTTAGGTGGAGACTCTTCAAATCCCATATCCCATCCCAGAAGGAAGGGAGTTGTACCAAAAATGTTGAAACCCGGACTCCGCGAGGAAAAAGGGGGCGCGACACATGCAAACTCAAGTTAGATGCTATTATTTTGGAAGAAGTTACTTTACATAGAAATAAAGAATGTACCAACCTACTATATCATTCTATGATCAGCTTTTGCAAGAGATACAACTTGAGATTAACTAGATTAATAAGTTATTTTCAACTCGAGATTTTCTGGATGAAGCATCTTATCTACCACCTCGCACATGGTAGGTCTTGCATCTTTGTCTTCCTCTGAACACTGCAAAGCTACTTTTAATAAAATTTCCATTTTCTCCCAGTCAAAGTTACCACTTAAAGATGGATCCACAATTTCTTGAATCCATGATTTCGTTTCACTTGCTTCCCGCATCTTCTCTCTAATCCAAGTGACCAACACTCCTTGTCCCATAGCATCATTATCTCTACAGCTACCATAAGCGCAAACTTCTGGACTCTTGCCTGTGATCATCTCCAATAAAACAATGCCATAACTATAGACGTCAACTTTTGAGGTGATAGGCATCTTGAAAATCCATTCAGGAGCCATGTATCCTCTAGTCCCTCTTATCGTTGAAAAGCTCGAATTATCTAAGCCACCTCTATTTAATATTTTTGATAGCCCAAAATCAGCAACCTTTGGCTTGTAATTGGAATCTAAAAGTATGTTTTGAGGCTTCACATCACAATGCAAGACCCATTCCAAGCATTCTTCATGCAAGTAAGCAAGTCCTTTGGCAGTTCCTAAAGCAATGTCAAACCTTTTCTCCCAATCAAGTTTGTTGGCATGCAAATTATCTGACAAAGAACCATACTCCATATACTCATAAACTAGAAGTCTGTGCTTTCCCTCAGCACAATATCCCCATAGTTCTATCAAATTCATGTGATTAAGGTTGCCTATAGTACTCACTTCTGCTAGAAATTCAGCTTCTCCTTGATTGTTGGCACCTCCACTGAGGGACTTTATAGCTGCAACTCTGTCGTCGGACAATTTTCCTTTATACACAATACTACCGCCTCCTCGGCCTATCTCTTCACTGAAATTGGAAGAGGCTTTTTTAAGCTCAGCATAGGTAAATTTCTTGAATCTTGTTGAAATTTGAAGATAGCCTTGCTTGGTTTCATGTGAGCCTTTTCTTGTCTTAATCCAGTAAGTTAGAAAACAGAGAATCTCCAAAACACCAGCTACAACAATTGACCAAATGAATGACTTTATCCATCCATGTTGTTCTTTTCTTTTGTAAGCTTTGTCCAACATCACTTTTTTATTGTCACATTGGAGGTTTCCTACATAATTCGCTTCCCAAGTTTTCCTTCCTTTAGGCAATTTCACATAAACAACATCCGGCCAACTTGATTGGACATAGCCATTGAATAAGAGTGTTTTTGGGTAACAACCATAGGTACCATTACCTACAACAAACTTGTACTGGAAACCTTTGCAATCACAATGTTTCAAGCACAAATTCTTGCATTCCTGCAACGTTTTATTGGGAAAATATGCAATATCATATCCGTAAAACTCAACGTGGTGAAGTGGATAGAAATCCATCGAACTAGTATCGTTGCAAGAAATCGTGAATTGTGGTTCACAACCATAGGACCAATCTGTGGGATTTCTCATCTTATATCCTGGTATACAAGAGCATTTTCTGCCAAAGTAAGGATCATAGGAACACAAACTGTTCAACCCACAAACTCCATGAACCCTACAAGCTGCTATAAATAACTGCCAAGTAACTCTCCATGTGTTGCTCAGCATATCTAGGCTGTACAATCGAATATTGCCATCAACATCAAGAGTCAATCTTCGTCGCAATTCCACACCATAATCAGAAGATTGAAATCTAAATTCATCACTCGACACAAAATTGCCCAAACGGTCAAGAACTGCAGTTTTGCTGTCATTGTAGGTGGACCGACCTGCAGATGCGAATGGACTAAGAAAACAGTTCAACTAAACTAATAATGGCACGTGATTTTAATTTTAAATATTTATTTATATGAAGGAACAATAAAATTTAAGAGACATTTTAGGTTTAATAATACAACAATCATCTAAATATTGAAAAATATTATTACATTAACATAATACATGGATTTAAAATAAAAGAACATCATCAAAACTTGCACAAATGATCAATTTTGTCATGTTAGTTAGATAATTATGTATTATAGTTTAAAAGTATTTAATGTGATGGTATCT
This sequence comes from Nicotiana undulata, assembly GCA_005239495.1. Taxonomy (NCBI): domain Eukaryota; kingdom Viridiplantae; phylum Streptophyta; class Magnoliopsida; order Solanales; family Solanaceae; genus Nicotiana; species Nicotiana undulata. The sequence goes on from ML273090.1 coordinate 96,001, forward strand.
TAACGAACATTTCTTTGTGGACAGTTTTTTCGTGTGTATGTTTCCACTTAATGCTTTGGTTACTTTTCCTTAATTAAAACTTTTGTTGTCGATCTTGATATCCCTCTTGAAAAGGAAACATACAGTTGTTCGTGCAAGAAAACATATTGCTATAAATAGAGTCCAATATTTAGGATATTTGTCTTGTGCTTTATTTATTATATTTGCAAAACATAAACATACTAATAAATATTTTCACACAAATTTAAAAGGATATTTAGTTTCGGAAGACGAAAGTTGAATTCAAGGATAAGAATATACTTAGAAGCACATTGATCAGTATCATAATTATTGCATTTATGACATTATTGTCAAAACTTCTATATACTATCTATGTGCTATTACATAAGCTATTCGGCGTATTTAAGTTTTGCAGTAGCATGATGTGCATATTTTTCTTCAAAATTAACTGATATACAATGGAAGATCAATTTTAACTTAGTCAATTATATATACGATGACACTAACATACGTAATAAATAATAAACTTGACAACAAACACGTATGGTAGAAAGCCATTTGATATTAAAGTATTTAAGTATTCTTCTTGGCAGAAATTATTGGTATCACTAGAAACATTTTATTTTTACTGTAAAATTTTGCAATCAATTTTTTATTTAGTTACAGTATATTCATTTATGCTAACTAAGATATCTTTTTTATTATATCATGCGATTTGCACAAATTGCGTTTTAATCTAAAGATAGAAATATTTCTCTTATTAAATGCACTACCATTACCGTTGAGATTGATAACCAAGTGTTCAGGAAGAATCAAATCATCTTTTATTGGATGCTCTTCTTCGTTTCCAACACGAAGTAAGAAGACACTGAATGTTGGATCTGTTCTTACTTTATATTTCTTGTCAGTTGAATCTTTTTTATTTGAGGCCAGAAGTATAACTTTGGCAAGATAGTTTTTATAGTCTCTGCTTTCGTCAATTTTGGAACTACTGGTAGTACTTGACAGAAATAGACTCCCAAACCATTAATTTCCACCAAATGGTTCATTAATATCCAATATATATCTAGAACTCCGGGGCAATTATTTCGATCGTTTGACACTTAGTCATAATTACTTCATCCTGTATTATCAATTTTGCTTTCTTTATAAATTTAGCATCATTGATCTGTTTTGATATATTTGTGATGGTTATTTAAGTTGTTAAAAGAGGTATATCAAATCTAAACTGGGTGGACTGACAAGAAAATTATTGTTTGTACACCACTTGCTATTATTGCTAATAGTGTCATTCCTCTTAATATTATATTTGCAAGTAATGCATGACATAGAAATATTATTTCGATTCTGTCGGAGGAATCTACAAAGAATAATCTCGTTATACCAGAATAATCATGGTAAAACAAATATTATTTGAGTAGAAAAATAGTTTAAGTATAAAATAAAAAATATATTAACGTGGGGTATCTTTTTCTCAATGTCAACTCTTTATGCAATCTATTTAATTTATTTTTTCTTGATATTGGACATTATGGAGTGGTAGTGTATTTTCAATACGGAGGATTCTTATGAAATTAATTAAACCTTCCTTTTAATAAGAATTTAATAGACAAAATTTTATTAATTTTAAAATTTTAAATATTAAATATTAGCATAGAAGGTATTGTAGTCCAATAGGTTACTACAGTTATATCATTTCCCTATGTGTTCTTCCGCTTAATATTTTAGATTATTTTGGTATATCAATATTGTATTTATGCTTTTATAATAATATAGGATCTCCTTTTTCTAAAGGTATTTGGACAATTTAATACATTCTCAAATAAAATTAGTAATATGACATTATAATACGTTTTCATTGGAATTTTTGAAGAAGTATATCATAAAAGTAATAGGATTACATGACTAAAGATATTTACTTGTTCAATTTTATATGAATTGGACATTCCGAAAGTAATTATACTAATAGGATTCCTAAAGGTAATCATGTAGGATTCCGAAGGTGTAGTATTATTGTCCTAAAACTAATAGGATTATAAGGCTAATATCTAGAATTCCGGTTATGTCCTTTTATTATGAGTTATTATGCTTAATATTATAAGGTTATTTTTGTAAACCGATATTGTATATATATATATATATAAAGATCGAACCAATTCAATTTAAACCAGCCGTATAGGTTTAGATGATTAACAAAGGAACACATGAATGAACCAGGTTCATATGCACTGTACGCAAATTACGTCCAGAATCAAGCAAAAAGCATGCACACGCAAGGCATAAGTATAAGTGGTTATTACTGACCTGCATCCCAAACAATTAACCACGGGCTTGGCCAAAAAACACTTGTCATCTCTATGCCATCAAAGACAAGATGTAGGACATTATCCTCATTAAAATGTACCTGGTAAAATCCAGAAGAGAAATTGGTCGAGCTTCTACGTGACACAAGCTTTGAGGTTTTGGTAAGTGGTTGTTCAGGAAGAAGTGTATCTGTAGGTGAATCAAAGCTTTGCCAGATTTCTTGGCCTTCTAAAGTTACAAGAACAAGGTTGCCGTTATCCAGCAACCTTAATTCAACAGAGGAACTTGATTGTGTACCAGATTCCCAAACATTAATCTGGTTCGCATCAATCAATACGAGGTTTCCTGATTTGAGCAGGGAAAGATATGATTTTCTTCCATTTATAGGTTGGTCTCGGTTAGCCATCCAAACAACGGTGTTGGTTCCATCAGCCAATGGCTTAGTGAACCATATAGCAAAGAAATAAGCATTGTCACCAACAGAGTAAAAACCAGCGGTGAATTCTCCATTAAGAGATGAAAGAAAATCTTGTGGAGCAGAAAGAGAACCTTCAGATAAACTAAAGATTGTTGAAGATGATGAAATTGGCAATGCAATAAGTGAAGCTAAAACAAGAATTAAAATTGGTAAATCCATGTAATAATTTGAGATTCTTAATACTTGAGTTTTGAAATATATAAATTCAGAACGAGACAAAAATGAGTAATGTTAGAAGGCGGCTAAGGTAGGGACAATAATAGTAGAGTAGTTGAAAATTGAATGATATTTTGAATCAAATAGGAGAAGACAGATATCAGAAGACTTTCTTCTACCTAAAGAGAATGATCCTTTCCCAACTCAGAATTATTTTATTTCTTCATATGATTTTTCTGTTGCTAAGCACAGTATACAATTCCACAGGTGGGGAGTTGGTTTTGCTATAGAGTGCAATTAAATGTTCAGATATTCATGGATATATATATACTTACTGATGATTTTTTCAGTCTAAGTTTGTTAATGAATAAATAGCAAAGTTGTAATATTTAATAGAATTGAAAAACAAAAAATACTGGCGGAATGATTCATTCATTATTAATTTAAGAACGCCAACTAAGGATCATTTAGTTCATTCACTAAAACATTTTGTAAGAATTTCCATTTAGAAAGAGACACAGAAATATTAACAATCGAGGCTTCATGAAATTGTGGGATGAAGTTACTATTTATTATTTGACATGATTATATAAATTTTATATACTTTTCGCTATCGAATATAAATAATTTTTTATAGGGAAAAAAAATGATAAAAGCCCAAAAGAAATCAGGGGTCCACTGTCCCCTTCAAACAATCACATCCACTGCTCCAATAGTTACAACTTACAACTTACAACTTACAAATAGTAGCATTCAACATATCAATTTATGGCAGTCTTATGTCCGCGCCTAGACTGAGTCTTCGATTATAATCAAGATAGATAATCTCATCTTCTATGTAGATAGGTAATCCTACGCTTTTTAGATTGTATATTATTATTCGCCCAATAACTTAATCATTTGAGCTAATCAAGATTCAATTATAAAAATGTAACGATCCGATCAGTTGTTTTGAGAATTTAAGCTCCGTTCGGTGGGGTAAGGCCTTGAACAGCTTCACATTGTGTATATCGACCTGTGTGCATGGTTAGATTCAGTTACCGGATAATCTGGAGTCGAATTGGAAGAAATTTTTCAGTTTTGGAAGCTTAAGTGATGGAAGTTGACCGGAGGTTTGACTTTTGTGTAAACGGCCTCGGAATGAGTTTTGGTTAAGGTCAACAGCTTCATATGATGATTTTGGACTTAGGCGCGTGTCCGGAATTGATTTTGGAAGTCCGTAGAGTGATTTGAGGTAATTTGGCGAAAGTTAGAATATTGGCGATTTCGGCCGATAGGAAATTTTTATATCGGGCTCGGAATGGAATTCCGGGAGTGGTTGTAAGACCGTTGTGTTATTTGTGACGTGTCTGCAAAATTTGGCCTCATTCCGAGTTGAATTGATAGGTTTCGGTACGAGCTTTAATATTTGAAGTTTTGAAAATTCATAAGTTTGATTTTGGTTTGATCCATCGTTTTAGTGTTATTTTATGTGTTTTGAAACCTCGAGCGAGTCTGTGCTAGCTTATATGACTTGTTTGAGTGGTTAGACGGGGTCCCGGGGGCCTCGGGTGTGTTCTGGATGGACCACGGGTCATTTTCCAACTTTTAGAACTGCTGTTTTCTGATGTTGACAAAACCCTTAAACCCAAAATTAAGGGTTTTTCAAGAAGTTGGCTTATCTGGGTCAGACCTAGCTAAAGTCATCACAAGGAGTGGGTCTTTCTTCCTTTTAAGTCTTGATAATTCAATCAGATCCAATCTTGATTATTTCCGGAATCTGTTAGGTAGTGATGACTTTGTAGCTAAGTTTATCAAGAGAGAGCCTAGGTTCTTATGGGATATTAATGCCCCTAAACTAATGTCACCAATATATCATTGCTGCAAAATCTTGGGGTTTTAAGTGTTGATATACAGAAGCTTATGCTTTGGAATCGTAGAATTTTTACTCAAAAAGCTGGACCAATTTGGACGCACGCGTAGCAGCTCTGGATTATCCGACTCTCCAAATTCTCAATTCTCCTGTTATCAAATCGAAATAAAAATATGAAAAGTGTAAAGTTTGTTCCTTAAAATCCGGTGGATTGGTCGAATGTTGAGAAGATACCAAGAACTTATCGGACCCTATAATAACAATATCACGTTCTTGCTTATTTTGAACTGAAGCCAATTGCTCTACTTCTAAATAATTATCCATGATCCATTCATTCTAATTATCACCCTATACTTAAAATTCAGTATTCTACTCTTAGATAGACCCATTTTAGTTTCATCTTGGAGAAGAGGATTCTGCCTAGTCATAACGTTTTGAAGCTACTCAATGAGAAGGTGCCGACAAAGTATAGTCAGAAGTTTTATACTGCTGTGATATGTTCTGAGTCGAAGTTCTTAGAAAGAGATGTGCTGCCTTTCATGGATGAGATGCCCGAGGTGTATGATATATACATCAAAAGTAGAAGCCGATAGAGCATTTTGCACCGTAAGCAAAAGGTCAAGTTACAACCAGAACACTACTCAACAGAGTTGATGTAGTTGATTTTGAGCCGCCCGAAGGTCTTTCCGCCCGAGAAGTTCATTTTCGAGTACCGGGTTGTCGTCTTTGAGGTAAGTATCTTGCCTAACCTGGTGTGGGATAACTACTCCTTAGGATTAAGTCTTCTTTGTTGATTATGTCCGTGTATGCGAGGTGACGAGTGCGTACTCGGACTTATTTGCTAATAGATTGGCCTTTTTGGATTCGTAGGTTCTTATGTTACCTGTGTATGAGTTATAATTGTTACATTTGAATCCTTGGTTGTTAATTTCATCCTTTCCTGCTTAAATTATAATTACTTTCTTTTGGATTCCTTCGTTGGTTATTTGATCTTAATTAACTTAACTGAATATTTTACCGCTCTTATCTTCATGCCATATTTGCTTCCTAAAACTGCCGAATTGACTATATTAGTGTTATCTAGCTTTATAGTTGTTTAGCCGTAGTTAGGATATCTGTTCGTTGGTGTCAAGCATGCCCGTGAGTCTTACATTGTGACTTGTATGATTTTTCCCTTATGTGCTACCTGGGTCTAGTTGATAAACATTTATGTTGTTGATATATCCTTGATGTTGCATAGTACTGGGCTTTTGTTTAAGCTAAGTTTTATTCCGTAAAGTTAATTGTTTAGGCAAGATTGGTTATAGTTGCTTCCCTTGCCGGGATGATTTTGTTTTCATTGTCGACTCCCTTGCCGGGATGGTATGGTTTCTATTATTGTTTATGCCGATTGTTTGCATTGTTGACTCACTTGCCGGGATGTTGTGATTTATGGTTCTTATCGTTGATTTTCCTTGTCAAACTGTCGTTTATGTTATTTAGCACGAGGGGACATTCTGTGCCATGTTTATGTTATTTTAGCACGAGGGGACATTCTGTGCCATGTTTATGTTATTTTAGCACGAGGGGACATTCCGAGCCATGTTTATGTTATTCTAGCACGCGGGGCCATTCCGTGCTATGTTTATGTTATTCTAGCACGAGGGGACATTCCGTGCCATATTTATGTTATTCTAGCACAAGGGGACATTTCGTGCCTTGTTTATGATATTTTAGCACGAGGGGACATGCCGTTCCGTTTCTATTTATTTATTGTGAGGATGAGTGTAAAAGCACGAAGGGTGATGTCGTGCACTTGTCTTTGCATTATATTTCCGGGTTCCTATTTGATAATTTCTGCACTTGTTTAAGAGTTAATATTCCGTTGTTTTAATTCGGATATTCATACTGATCTCTTACTGCATTTATTGACAAGCCTTGATGTTCCTCCTGTACTGCATGGCAAGTTTTGAGTTACAGACTGAGTCCCGATAGATTTACCTTGAGGAGATTATGATTACGAGATTTTACTGAAAAGTATTATTGAAAAAGTAAGGGTTTCGAAATGATTATATCTGAAGGACTTTTACATCGAAGGTATATTTGAAAAGCACTCGTCTTGCATAAAATGATATTTGTAAGTCATTTATTAGGAAAGCATCTTTGGACGTTTCGTATTTTGAAAGAAACTATGTTTTACGAAATATTTCTCTAGTAAATATACTTATATATACTTTTGTAGAAAGTATGTTTTCAAAGGAAATCCTTTTATACTAAAATGATTATATTTGCAACATTTTTCATATGAACTGCTGTTTAAAGGTTCCCACCAGTTTATGGATTTTAATGGCTAAGGCTCGATGTGAACAAACAGACGTAGAGTTGAGATATCAGTGTTCTCTATTGCATTGTATTTTCTTCCGGTCTGGCTTGTTTTGCTGTCCATATTTTCGTGTATTTTTATGTTGTTTCGTGGTTAATTTTTGTAATTTCCTTCCGCATTATATTGTCATTGTTGTAAATTATACCGTAAATTCTTAGATAGTTGTAGTGTTCGGTTATTTCTATATTCATGTCAATTATTTTGTAGACCAGTGGTGTCTTGACTAGTCCTCGTCACTACACCACTGAGGTTAGTCTTGATACTTACTGGGGACCGTTGTGGTGTGCTCATACTACACTTCTGCACATTTTTGTGTGCAGATCTAGGTATATATTGTAGTAGTTGGGTAGATGATTGTCGAGGAGACTCAAGGTAACCTGTTGTTGCGTTCGCAGGCTTCAGAGTCACCTTCTTATATGTAGTATTAATGCACTGTTGTATATATTTCCAAATAGTTGTATTTAGAAGTCGTAGGAGATTCGTAGAGCTTATGACTTGTATTACCGATTTTGGGGAAGATTGTTATTCTGTCAAGATTTCTATATCGAGACTATTAGTTTTCCTTTTATTATTTTTGTTATTTATTAACTGTTAGGTTCACCTAGCCCCTAAGACTAGGTTCCATCACGATACCCAACAGACATGAGCATAGTTTTGAGTATAATTGGTACATTGACTCAGGCGGGATTGATCCTAGTGAACTAGCTACTCCATAGATCAGGGGAGGAGTTCAGACTCCTACTGTCTACACTCCAGAGCAGTGAGATCATATTGGTCAGGTTCCAGTTGTCATGGTAGCACGACATGTGGCTTCAGTTCAGCCGTGGTTAGGGCAGCATCGGAGGAAGAATACCTTGGACTTGAGAGGTATAGGAAGTACCACCCTCCTATCTTTCAGTGGATTGGCGACAGATGATGCCCAGGGTTCCCTGGAGGAGTGTCACTATATTCTTCGTACTTCGGGTATTTTGGAGACGAGCGGGATTGCTTTTGTCACGTCTCAGGTTCAAAGTAGTGGGTTGATCAGTGGTGGCGACATATGAGTTGGGGTCACCTGGCCGAGTTAGCTTCACTAGCATGGATTCAGTTTTTGGAGATGTTTGTAGAGAGGTTGCATTTCAGTTCCTTCGAGATTTACGGCGCGCGGAGTTTGAGCAGTTGCATCAGGGCGCTATGTCACTATTGCAGTATGTCGTTAGATTCAGTGAGTCGGCCCGATATGCACCTCCCTTGGTTGCTTCAGTTAGGAGGCGAGTCCATAGATTCATTGAGGGAATCATGCATGATATTCGGTTCAGCAGGATGCGAGAGTTAGAGTAGGATGCCTCGTTTCAGCAGGTAGTAGGGATCGCTCGCCGGTTAAAGAGCATGTGGGACCAGGAGCTAGAGGTCAGACGAGATCAGGAGAGAGAGTTTTGGGAGGCGAGGAGGCCTCGTAGACTGGAGGAATCTACTGGTCCTTATTATGGCAGCAAGGTACGACACTATAGAGGTTTTGGGGGTCAACCAGTTCAGTTTGCGTTACCAGCTTTGCATGGGGGTTTTCAGGTACTCATGGGTTTTAGAGGATTCGTATTGTATGTTTTACACAACCACGTCGTTAGAGAGGTTGTTCTGAGGGTGGGGATTTTAACCACACGGCGAGATATGGTCCCAGGATTTAGGTAGGTGTGTTATAGCAGGGTATTCAAGTGAGTAGAGGGCGCCCGAGAGAGGGAGGCTCGACCCGTTGATGTGTTTCATATAGCAGGTTGGGGCCATTGTGACAGGTATTATCACACATGTATGTTTTGATGTGTTACATAGGGGCACCAATCGTATCTCATGGTAGTTCTGTTGGTCAGGACGAGTTTCCTTATTTGTTGTTTCATTTATGAGTGAGTTTTATGTTTTGCACTATATTTTCGTGTCTACTCCTATCGGGAGATTCTATGAGTAGTAGCCCGTGTCTATCGTTGTTTTATTCATCCTTGATAGTGGTGAAACTGGAAGTGAGTCCTTGTTGTTCTTCGTGGTAAGCTTTATGTGGTTTTCCTAAGTATTTTGTTTACGAGTTGTGATTTGATACTCCATCGAGATGTGAGTTCAATTATCGTTATGATTTTATCAGCTGAGATGAATTAGTGGAGGAATTTCAATTGGCATGATATATTTTCGGTATGTGAATCAGAGTTGAGGGCGAGTTCCTCGTGATATTTGTGATTCGATATGTTTGAACTGGGTTGAGTACTGCAGTGGAAATTTTATCAGGAAGGAATCCTTGTGATTTGTTCATATGCTTTGCTTCTTCCTTGCTATATTGCTTTTGGTACGTCAGTATTGATGGAGAGTTATGCATATTGGCTTTTGATTGATAGAACCCTTATATGTTTCTATTTTTATATTCAGTCATCTCGTTATGTGTTTTTTAGTTTAGTTGCGGGATGTGTGATGTCACGACCCAAATTCCCACCCTTTGGGCCGTAACTGCGCCTAACGTTGAACCCGCTAGGC
>MDKH01003877.1:0-12541 GCA_005239495.1 Nicotiana undulata
CACTTTAACGCGCCGAACCGGCCTAAACCACTCGGAATGACTTCAAATTTTGCAGATAAGTTAAAACAACACAACGGAACTATTCCCGGTCTCGGAATTTCATTCGGACCTCGGAAACATAAAATCACTTCTCAAGCCACATTTCAAATTCTTTAGAAACCTCACAAGTTCATTAACTCCATTTTCCTCACTTGGACTCGAAACCAATCAAATCAAATCCGTTTTACACAAAAACTCACATATAGGACAAACAACATATAATAAACCTGTTCCGGGCTCAGAAACCATAACACGGGCCCGGTAACAAGGTTTTCACATATTTATTCATTTTCAAAAGTCTTTATTATTTTCATAAAACAATTTTCTTTAAAAATTCATTTCTCGGGTTTGGGACCTCGGAATTTGATTCCGGGCATACGCCCAAGTCCCATATTTTCCTACGGACCCTCCGGGACCGTCACATCACGGGTTCGGATCCGTTTACCAAAAATGTTGACCAAAGTCAACTTTATTCAATTATTCAATTCAAAAATCCCATTTTTATCAAATTTTCACATGGAAGTTTCCCGGCTACCTGCCCGGGCTGCGCACGCATATCAAGGTGAGATTAATGGAGGCTTTCGAGGCCTCAAAACACAGATTTAGCTGGAATTACTCAGGATGACCTTTTGGGTCATTACACCCAAAAACCCAATTTGTACCATGAAAACTCTAGAATTTTGGTTGTAATCTTGTTAAAAGTTGTTAGGAATTGAAAGAGATTAGTTAGAGATCACTTTCCAATGATTTGGATAAGTTTGGGTCTTTGAAAAATCTCCTATGGAGGTTTAGGGTTTGAGAAAATTGAAAAAGAAGTGAAAAACCCGTCAAAAAGCGGATATAACAGGTTGCGGGTCTCACATTTGCGAACCCTGAGCTTTCCGGAAAAATATCGCAAATGCGAGCAAGGCTTCGCATTTGCGACTGGGGGGTCCTTCGCATTTACGACCCAAGACCTCGCAAATGCGAGATCTGAGGCTGGCCATTGACTTCGCAATTGCAAAGCCTGACCTCGCATTTACGAGATCTGAGGCCTGCACTCCAGATGTTCAGCTGTTGGGTATTTTTCTAAGTCTAGACACTCCGACTCACCCGAGCCCTCGTGGCTCCAAACCAAACATGCACACAAGTCTAAAAATATCATACGGACTTGTTCGTGTGATCAATTCATCAAAATAACATCAAAATCTACAGATATAGCCTCAAAACTCAAGATTTCCTCAAGAACACTCAAATTCCTAACTTTTCAACCGGATGTCCGAATTACATCAAATCAATTCTGATTCTCATGAAACTTCACAGATAGGACTTATATAACATAACAAACTTGTTCCGGGCTCCGAAACAAAAATGCGGACCCGATATCATATATTTCACATATTATTTCATTTCTTTATTTCTTGAATTAACAAGAAGAATAATTTTCTTCAAAAATTATTTTCTAAGGCTTGGGACCTCGGAATTCAATTTCGGGCATACACCCAAGTCCCCTATTTTTTGCGGACCTCCCGAGATTGTTGGAACACAGATCCGGGTTCGTTTACCAAAAATGTTGACCAAAGTCAATTAAATCCAAATTTTAACTCTAGAAATTACTATTTTTCATATCTTCACATAAAAGCTTTCTGGTTTCACGTCTGGACTGCACACACAAATCGAGGTATTTATAACTAATATTTTTATGGCTAATAAGCCTAGAATTAGGTCTAATTTCATAAAATTATCTCTTGGGTCATCACAATTTGTGAAGTAGATTCTAGTGAAGATGATCCATAATGTTGTAAGTATAAGGTATTATCATGGCACAGAGTTCGACAATGCATAATTCGATGAATTATGTGCTGAAATTGGCATAAGTCACAATTTTTTTAGCTCCCGGAACACCCCAACAAAATGGTTTTGTGGAGAGGTAATATGACTCTTGAAGTCATGGAAAGAACTATGCTAATTGACAGTGGCATAGAAAAAGGCTTCTGGGCGGAGGCAGTCAACACTGCTTGCTACTTCGTGAACAGGTGCATGATTAGGTCCCTCCTGAACAAAACTCCATATGAATTGCTGAAGGGAATGAAGCCCAAGCTAACTCACCTAAGAACGTTTAGATGTAAATGCTTCTTTCTCAATAATGCTAAGGAAGCTTTGGGAAAATTTGATACCAAAAGTGATGAAGGAATCTTTCTTCGAGATTCCTCACAAAGCAAAGCATACAAGGTCTACAACAAAAGGACTCAATGTGTTGAAAAAAGCATACATGTAATCTTTGATGAATCACATCACATATGTGGGAAAAACTCACATGATAAGATTGATCAAGACAAAGTCGAAGGTTCCTTGAGAAGTCATTGATATGGCAAATGGAGAGGCATATTTGATGAGCCAAGTCAAGGAATTCAACAAAGAAAATACAATAGAATCTCAGCTGATGCAAAAGAACCTGGTTCCTCCATCACAACAACTGAAGGAGAGGATAGAGTTGCTAATGTCGAGCAAGGAGCTCCTGATGCTGAGCAGAGGAGTGGTACTCACCCATCCACGGATGCCAACAATGGATCCCATTCGAAGGAACCTAGATTTTCTCACAATAAGATTCAGGTGTCTAACTGGAAGCACAAAAGTTCACATCCTCTCCAAAATGTGATCACTCCCCATGATTCAGGAATTCAAACCAGATCAAAGACAAGAAAGTCGCTTTCCTTCTCAGCTTTCCTTTCTCAGATTGAGCCTAAAAATATTACGGAAGCATTAAAACATGCTGACTGGATTACTGCTATGCAAGATGAACTTCATCAAATTAACCCTATATGGCACCCGGTCCCTCGACCCTCAGATAGAACGGTCATAGGAACCAGGTGTGTGTTTAGAAATAAGTTTGATGATTTTTTGAATACAACAAGGAACAAGGCCATGTTAGTGGTTCAAGGATACAATCAAGAAGAAGCGATCGATTATGATGAAACCTTTGCTCCAGTTGCTCGTATGGAAGCCATCAGAATTCTCATTGCTTTTGCATCTCATATGAAATTCAAATTGTTCCAAATGGATGTCAAAAGTGCATTTCTGAATGGATATTTAAATTAAGAAGTCTTCGTCAAACAACTGCATGTGTTTGAGTGTCATGAGCATCCTGAAGATGTATTCAAACTTGACAAGGCATTATGTGGACTGAAACAGGCCCCTCATGCATGGTATGAAATCTTGTCCAAGTTCTTCTTGAAAATGGCTTTACAAGAGGGAGAATTGACAACACCCTATTTCTAAAGAAATAGGGAAGGAACATGCTCATTGTGCAAGTTTATGTTGACGATATCATTTTTGGTGCAACAAACGACTCCTTATGTGAGGCGTTTGCAAAGCTTATGGGAAGCGAGTTTGAAATGAGCATGATGGGGGAATTGAATTTTTTCTTAAGGTTGCAAGTTAAGAAAACACTTAAGGGAACGATGATAAGCCAACAAAAATACATTAAGGAGATCCTAACGAGATTTGAGATGGAAAGTTCAAAACTAACTGATACTCTTATTGCCACTGCCACTCGTTTGGACTTGGATGAACCTGGTTCTCCTATGAACGAAACCATGTACAGTGGCATCATTGGCTGACTCTTGTATCTCACAGCTAGTAGACTTGATATTGTATTCAGTGTGGGATTATGGGCTAGATTTCAATCCAGTCCAAAGGAATCTCGTCTTAAAGTTGCCAAGGGGATTCTAAGGTATCTTAAAGAAACACATGACCTGGTTATCAACTATCCTTTAGGGGACAATTTCGACTTAATTGGTTATGCTGATGCTGATTATGTTGGTTATCTACTGGATAGAAAAAGTACATCTGGAATGGCACATTTTCTGGGATCATGTTTGATTTCATGGGGAAAAAGAAACAAAACTATGTAGCTCTTTCAATTGCAGAAGCTGAGTATGTGGCAGTTGCCTCTTGTTGTGCTCAACTGTTGCGGATCAAGCAACAACTGGAGGACTTTGGTGTATTTTCTGATTGCGTGCCATTACTGTGTTATAAAATCAGTGCTCTCAACATGGAAAAGAACTCGGTTCAGCATAAGAGAACAAAGCACATTGATGTGCGACATCATTTTCTCAAAGACAATGTTGAAAAAGATCGTATCTGCATTTACAGAACAGAATGTCAAGAAGTAGATATCTTCACCAAAGCACTGAGCAGAGAGCACTTTGAAAAAAATCGATGGCATTGGGGTTGATAAAATTGAACTAAGCATTAGGTCCCTCAATTATTGTCTATGAAAGAATGACCAGGTAAAAACATCTAAAAAGTGTTTCTAGCAAGTATTAACTCATGTCTATACCATTACAAGTAGACACGCATGGCAACTACAGAGAAAACAAGTAGCTAATGGCATTGCATCTTGATAAAAGTATGATACCAACATTTACAAAACTAAGTTAGTGAAGATGGTTCCCTTGACACAGGTTAGTAGCTCCCTTTTATTCTCATGCACATTTTAAACGGCTATAAAAGTGCCACGTCATTAGAAATTTCAGTCTCTCTCTGTCTCTCATCTCTTTAGAAATCAAATGTTACACTCGTTACTAAATGACCCGTCTACCCGGTAATTCATACTCATTTGTAACCGGTCTCTCACTTCCCTTAAATAACCCCAAATGTTGTCTCTTTCCTCACTATCCACATCAAAGCCAAAAATTCCCTTTTCTCACTCAAAGCCAAACACTTCTTCTTCTCACTGCAAATCTTCACAATGTTTCAAAACCCAGAAGTCTCAAACGTTTCTAGTGTAGTCCCCACTATGTCTTCATCTCACGAAGTACAAGAGCGAGAATTTGAGTCTCCTCTGTCACCCAGTCAAAACCCCATACTAGACGAGTTATATTTCTCAATGGAGTCGAAAGACTCAGAACCCCAAAAGGTTTATTGCTTCGACCTCTCCTTCTGCCTCATCGAAAAAATGGCAGAAGGCAAAATAGATGACGGAGATGAAGGTCAAGAAGTTTCTAGTCAGAAAGATGGGGGGAGTGTTGAATCCCAACAGGATGTGGTTCGTTGTAGTGAAGGCTCTGCAGTGCCTATTCCAAGCTTCAATTTGAATATTACCAACCCTACAGGTAATAATTCATCATGTATCCTTTGATTTTACTTTGGGGGGTAAATTAACAAGAAACCATTGAAAACATGTTGTTAATCACTGCAGAGAGAGGTTTGGTTGGTGGTTATGAGGGTGTTTATGATACCATTGGGCCTCAGGAGGAAGGTGAAGGTCATCAGGGAGAGGGTAGGGAACTGGTACCTCTAAAAAATCTGGCACCTGATAGTACTACCTGGGAAACAAATAAGGGGCCTGATCCCTTAACCCAATAGGATCCCTCTGCTCCTACTTGGGATGAAACTCCATGCTCTTTGAAAGAGCCCAGGTCAGTAATGATTTTGCTCCCTCTCCTCACTTTGATGTTGAGCCGTTAAACATCGTCTTTCCCGAGTTGAGATCTCTTTCTTAGGAAGAAAATAAAAACAGTGAGGAGGATTATGACAATGTGTCTGTTGCAAGCATTATTGAGGCTAGGAGTGGAAGGGCATCTCCCAAAGATACCACTCTTAAAAGACCTACTACTGGACTACAAAAGAAGGAAGCCCTTAAATCTGTTCTGAGGAAAAACAAAGAAGAAAAGAAAAGGATGAGGCTGGTGAATAAGGAAGAAGTGTCTCCATCACTTGGTGTTGATGTTGACGATGAAAAGGTGAATGAGGAACTTGCTTCCTTGATTCGTAAGTCCTCTAAGAAACATGTGATTCCAAAACCCAGAAGAGAGCCATCTGTGAAAGTTGTGGAAGTGGAAAATGTTGAGGTATTCAAGTCTGGTGAAAAGGTGTCTGAGAAGTCTGCAAATAAAGAGAAAAGTGTGAGAAAGTCTGTGAAAAAGGAAGGCTGGTGACAATGAGGAACCCGGTTCCTCCAGAAGGCCAAGGTGGGTGTGATCAAGGATGAATGAAGAGAAAACCTGAGAAAACAGAGGGTGTTATGGGGCAGAACATTTTCTCCTGATGTTCTTGACATGACAGGGATGCGTAAACTGGTTGATATTTGTGAATTTCAATTGCACACAATTATTCACCAGTGAGAGCCCTAAGGTGTATGGGGAAGAAGTGCATAGTTTCTATGCAGACATGTTCACAGTGGAAGAGGATAACATCTGTTTGGAGGTCAACGGCATAGACTTTGTGATGGACGAGGCTGTGTTGGGGAGAATTTTGGGAGTGCCTACTGAAGGAATATAATCCATTGAGGGGACTTGTTCTCCCAATTTCAGAAGTGACATTCTGAAGGATGATGCAGTGCAGCAAGGGGAAGGGGTGCACAAGAAGTCCCTCCTTCCAGTATATCAACTGTTGTTTGAGATTGTGAACAAGGTTTTGCTTCCACGTGCAGGAAGTAATTCCATTACGTCAAGAGCAGACATGTTCCTAATGGAAGAATTGGATGCGTACACTACTACCAATCTGCCTAGACTCATGATAGAGCGCATGAAGCAAGTGACAAATTTCAAGGATGGTAATCACGGGGTGCCTTACGGGTTCGTACTCACTAAGGTGTTTAACTTTTTCAAAGTGCCTTTGGGAAAGAAACAGAGGGAACTCGCAAGCAAACATTCTCCGAAAGCACCTTAGAAGAGTGTGGGTGCATTGATAAGAAATGAGGGGTTGGCAGCAATTCCACTATTTGTCAATTGATTAATGCTCAAAATGTTGCCAATGAAGAGATAAGGAAGTTGAGGGCACGAAATATTAATCTTGAAGGTCAGCTTAGTCAAGCCCAGGAGGCATCTGGTTCTAGTAGTGCACAAGGAACAGAGGTTGCTCGTCCGACCGAGGAAAATACAGATCTCAGGAAATAGGTCGAGGACCTGAAGGAGTGGTTTCTTAACGAGAAAGTGTCTAAAAATGCTCGAATGGATATTCTACTCATAACCCTAGCTTCTTCATCCCTGCCTCCCTCTTTTAGTGTTCCTTAAAACAGTTCTCTTCCCAGTGTCAAGTGAAAGGTTGTCTGTCCTACCTTGGTCCCTTTTTGTTTTGTTATTTTTGTGGTTGGCACTTTTAAGTTGTTTTGAGTAGTGAATGGTTGTGTAACAAATGGTACTACTATTTCGGTTCTCTTTTATTTAAAATTACTGAGCATCTCGTCCTTCTGTTATGCATGATATACTCTTATGCTCTATTTTTAGCCATGTTTGTGTGCACACATGTGGCATGAGTTAACCATGCTAGACTTATTTTTGCTTATTATTTTTTAATAATCTTTTTACGACGTCAAAAGGGGAAAAATTAATTGAGAGGAGGAACAGGTTCAAGGGGAAGGGGGAATACAGGAAATATTGTATGGTAATCTGGTCCTCAAGAAGAACTTCAATTATAAGTTTGTCATCATCAAAAAGGGGAAATTGATAAGTTATGTGTGCCTTTTATATTTTGATGATCTAGAAAACTTTATGATAAGAACCAAATCGGGAACCTGTTACACATCCTCAAGGTGCCAAAGCACAACAAATATCAAGTCGGGCACAAGTTCCAACATCTAGAGTCAAAGAGACAACAAAGAGGGCAGATGGACATCAGTTTCCTTGTTGACTGTACCAATCAACTTCTCACAACTGTAAATTCGCTACAATTGTTCCTCTGCACACACGCAACAGTGCAAACAGTGCAGCAATCACTTTATGGGGAACACCTTGTACCAGATATTTGCTTGCATCATCCAAGTAACATCACTTGGATATTATTAACATGAATCAATGAAGAAACACACACTTTCATATTCGAAAAACTGATCAAGTTTTCTCTCAAGTGCGTTTCCATCTTGCAAGTAACTTCCAGGCTTCAAGAACAAAGAACAGCGAAACAAAGAACCAATTTCCAGCTCTGAGTTATCAATATGTCATTAGTTGTGTTGTACTTTTGTTAGAATGAACTACTTGTAATTCCTACTTACCTTAGCTAGAAGCATTGTGTAGGAAACCATTAGTAAAATCATAAACCTTGTGTTTGTGTCTTGGCTATAGTTAATCGAGTTGTAAGCTTTGTAATAGAGTTATTACAAAGAGGCTTGTAATAGAGTTATTACAAGTGAGTGAGGGATTAACCCCTTGTTTGGATTGTTGTTACTCGTTGTATCGTATCGTATCGTTATTATAATTACAATTTTTGTTTTGATTGTTATTTAAAATCCGTCGTATTGTATTGTTAAATTCATTGTTACGTAACAACGAAAAGAGCCATTTTATATAACGATCGATTTGGTGTGGTCGGATCGTTACGTATTTTTCTTTCCAACTATACCCTTATTTATTACTTATTAATCATAATTTACCCTTTTCCTTATTTTATTATTTTAACTCTTATTCCTAATATCTTGGTGTTTTGAATTCCAGGATTGTGACGAAGTGACTGTTTTGCTGATATAATGAAAGATGATATCGTTAAGCTAGATGATTCTTCATATAAGGCAAGACAGAATCTGTTGCCAATAGTCACTAGAATTTGTATGGATTGAATAACTTTGTGTATATATATATATATATATATATATAAAGACATAACTGGTGATAAATTAGTCTAAAGCAGTTATCTTAAACTAATTTATGAGTTATTATTGATAAAATCTGAAGTTTACTGCATTTAAGGATATTTTAGTAAATTTATCAGTTACAGTACATTACCATACATTCAAACTAAATAATAAAATGATACAATCTATCCAAATATTGTATCCATAAAACAATACAATACGATACGATACAATACAATACAATATGAAACGATGGGTAACAACCATCCAAACAAGGGGTAAGTTTAATTCTTAGGTTACAATAGGTTGTAATCTAAAAGTTGGCCGGTTAGTGAAGTTGAAATCCTACGAGTGTTGGTCGTGATTTTTAATCCCGTGAGTTGGGAGTTTTCCATGTAAAACTCTGTTGCGTTATTTACTTATCTCTTTTTGTGTGTATTCTATGGGAACTGATAGAGAACCAGATTCTCTATACAGTTTGGTGGACCCTAAGTTTCCATCAGTTCCTTTTGATAAATTTAAAGGACTACAAACGTTTTAGGATATATTTAAAAAATAATTTTAGACCTATCCGGATGAAAAATATGATTTGTTATTTTATCCGCGACTTTGAACACTATCACAAGTATATTGACACTATTAATCTCTTGTTTGATAGTATTTTTCAAGCTATGTATAATTAGTTATACACCCTTTTCAACAAGGGAGAAAAATCTATTATTGATGTTCTGGTTGGGAGATGAAGGCATCCGATTAATCAAATAACAAGTTGTGAGAACTGCATCGCCCCAAAAATGCAATGGATCATGAGATTCAATGAGAAGTGTGCAAGCAATCTCATTGAGGTGCATATTCTTTCTCTCTGCAACCCCATTTTGTTGTGGGGTATAAGGACATGATGTCTGATGAATAATTTCTTAAGAAGTCATAAATTGATGCATGAGCAACTAAAGATGCTTGTGGAGATGTCTTCTTACTTGCTCAATGCTGAAGAAACTCATTATATTCTCCTTCAGATAAAGAAAATCTCTGGTTACCTGTAGTCTCGGTCTGAGCAACATAAGCATTGTTGGGCGTTCGACCATATAAAGAATAGCACACTTCACGAGTGTGACCGAGTTTATGACAGTAAGAACGCTTGGGTCTAGATCTTCCAAAAAAACCTCCTCCTCGTCTACTCTCCATTATTTGAGATGTTCGATTTTTCACTACCTGGGATGCAAGAACAGAGAAGTCAAGTGTATGCGATGAGATCATTGGGTGACTAGATGCTACAGCAAGGCGAAATAATCGAAAGAATAATTCATTGACTATAGGGGCAGTCGGACTAGCCAAAATCTGGTCACGTACTGAATCAATGTCATTAGGAAGTCTAGCGAGTGTAAGAACTAAAAACATCTTCTGTCGTTGCTCTTTTTGCTTTTCAATAGTAGCAGAAATTGGCGTCTAACACTTTTCAAATTCTTCCCTGAGTGATTGTACTTGTCCCAAGTAAACATATCCAATTCATATTTCTTCTAGCTTGTCATTTGCGATATTACATCATAGAAATGAAATATGTCATTAGGTGTATAAAATACGAGTCTTTTCCTAGACTAAATAACATGTCATGGTAAATATGACACAAAAAAAATTATATTTGTTATGAAATTATTATATTGTGGATGTCCATTTATTACTCCGCTATAGATAATCTTCCTGAAGAAGATTATCCATTTAGTACTCTGTTGAAGTTTATCTACAAGCAGCTGATGCAGGCAGGTTGCAAGCAGCTCATGAAGCCAGCTTACAAGCAGCTGAAGAAAAGCCTTGCAATTGCTTCCTGAAAAGCCTTGCAGCTGCTTCCTGAATAGCCTCACAGTTGCTTCCTTTCTTCTATAAATAGAGGAGATTTCAGTTCATTATGTACATTAGTTTGAAAGTTCAATAATATATTAGTTTCTCTCTATACTTGTCTTTAGTTTATTTGCTTTACAGTTGTTATTTTATAACACGTTATCAGCACGAGACTCTACCATCTCGAGCAAATACTTTGAAAGTATCAGAGGTATGAACTTTCTTTTTCTAAATAATGTCAAATATTTCTAAACTTGAATTTGTAGCCCTGGATATATCGGGCAAAAGCTACATGTCTTGGGTGCTTGATGCTGAAATTCATCTTGATGCGATGGGTCTGGCAGACACCATCAAAAATAAATAACATGCATCAAACCAAGACCGTGCCAAAGCTATGATATTCCTACGCCATCACCTTGATGAGGGCCTGAAAATGGAATATCTTACTGTTAAAGATCCAGTCATATTGTTGAATAATTTGAAAGATAGATATGACCACCTGAAGATGGTTGTTCTTCCACAGGCACGTTATGACTGGTCTCATTTAAGGCTACAAGATTTTTAATCTATCAGTGAATACAATTCTGCTATGTTCAGGATTATTTCCCAATTGAAATTATGTGGTGATAATATTACTGATCATGATATGTTGGAGAAAACTTTCACCACTTTTCATGCCTCGAATATGCTCCTGCAACAGCAATATCGAGAGATGGGTTTCAAAAATATTCTGAACTTATCTCACATCTTCTTGTAGTCGAGCAACATAATGGGCTATTAATGAAAAATCATGAAAGCCGACCAACTGGTTCTTGTCCGTTCCCTAAAGTGAATGAGACGAACTTCCACCAAGCTAAGCATGGAAGAGGTCGTGGTCATGGCCGTGGTCAGGGAAGAACTCTAATCATGGTAATAATAATGCACCAAAGAACCCTCCTAACCACCAGCAGTGGAAAAGGAAGGAACGAAAGCATGAAGCGGTGCAAGCAACAAATGCAGAAAGTGCATGTTATAGATGTGGAGGAAAAGGGCACTGGTCACGTACCTGTCGTACGCCAAAGCACCTGGTTGAGCTTTATCAAGCCTCCCTAAAGAAGACAGAGAAAAATGCTGAAGCAAATTTTATTTCTGAAGATAATTTCGACTTCATGCATTTGGATGTAGCTGATTACTTTGCACTCCCAGAAGGAGAAACAAGTCATCTAATAGCTGATGAATTTGTAGAAATTTAAATATTTTAATTTTTGTCGTGTGTAGTAGATAGTATAGTTATGTAATAAAAGTTATGCTTTGATAATAATATTTATTATAATATATTTTGTTTATGTCATTTTGAAGAATATGGATAATATTCAGATTATGTTTGGATCAAAGACAAATCATGAAGATATTGTGTAATTGATAGTGGAACAACTCATGCCATATTCAAAGATCAGAAATACTTTTCTTATTTGCATAGGGAAAAAGCAAATGTTTCTACAATTTCTGGTAATATAAGTTTGATTGAAGGCTCCGGAAGAGCTATTGTATTTCTGTCTAAGGGAACAAAACTTATTATAAACAATGCATTGTTCTCCTCCAAGTCCCGAAGAAACTTGTTGAGTTTTATAGATATCCGCCGAAATGGGTATCATGTTGGGACAATAGATGAAATGAACGTGGAATATCTTTGTATTACAAAGAATATTTCTGGCCAGAAATGCATTGTTGAAAAGTTACCAACTTTATCCTCTGGCTTATACTATTCAAAGATCAGTACAGTTGAAGCACACTCTATCGTAAACCAGAAGTTTACTAATTCAAATACTTTTGTGCTTTGGCATGGCCGGTTGGGCCATCCTGGATCAATAATGATGAGACGAATTATTGAAAATTCAAGTGGGCATCCACTAAAGAACCTGAAGATTCTTACAAATGATGAATTTTCTTGTGATGCTTGTTATCAAGGCAAAATGATCACTAGACCATCACCAATGAAGGTTGGCATGGAATCCCCTGCCTTTTTAGAGCATATACATGGGGATATATGTGGATCTATTCACCCACCAAGTGTGTTGTTTAGATATTTTATGGTCCTAATAGACGCATCTTCAAGATGGTCTCATGTGTGCCTAC